>JAFEMH010003060.1:0-292609 GCA_022495995.1 Adenophora triphylla var. japonica
TATAAACATCAATAACATAACCGCTTCAAAAAGAACTCTACTCCACTCCGCACGGGAGGAGGAGTTGACCAACTTGGAAAAAGCGAACACTCGTTTAGGTTACAAAAGATTAAGGTTATGACGTAGAATTTAAAGTTTATAATTACAAACTCCAATAAAGGAATTACCAAAATACATTTTATACGTCACCCTATACATACCCCGACAATACCCAAAAGATTACCTCCAAACTCCCTCTCCGTCCTTACTATGGCCTTCAGCCCGCCTCGTCTCGGGATCTAAAACATTAAAGGGAGAGGGGTGAGAATAAATCTCAAAGAAGCTATTATGTATGCAAATAATATGCCAAATAGATGCAACATATAACACGTTGGAAAAATCAGAACACCTTACGTTACCTTCGTTTACCTTTTCCCCTTGTCTCGAACAATAGTCGCACAACCATCGGGTATAATAATACCTAATCTTAAAGTGAAGCCGCTTGAAGCAATACTCTTCACATCTTATAAGCACCTCCATTTTTCAGTGGAACCAAATAAGATAAGAGGCAACTCTCAGTAAGGCTTTTGGCCCAATACAAATGCATGCTATAATTCCCCAACTCTCAGGCCACAGTGGAGGGGACTACTGCTGGCCACAGTATAACATAATCCGATCACATTGTAGGTCTACACTTCCATAATTGGATCGTATTACGTTATACCCCCAATATTTCACTTTCTCGGGATTAATGTAAATTATCAAGCACATAGTAGTTACTTGAAATAAATCCACAAAAGGGATAAACAATAGCCACATGGCTAATATATACTCATGCCCAATAAATATCAAAGTGCAACAATTTATGAATACATCCTAAGCAACGCTAACAAACAATACATATAACATCAAGTGAACCGAGTGGATCAGTTGAACCTACTCCTACAAATTCCATATTCAAAGATACAAGATCTCAATGAAGGTTCTCAAGTTCAATTACTAAGGAGTCAAGCAATTTATAAGTGGCCAAACTGTAACTTACTAAACAATTCTTAGTTTAAATTGGAAAAAGGTTGGTTCAGTGGGCACGGGCGATCAAGCTCTAACCACTGGGCGACCGCCCAAGCCGGGCTTCCTAAGGAAGATAAGGTTTCGCCACTACGTGGCGATCGAGCTTCTCACCACTGGGGCGACCGCCCAAGTGGACTCTCAAAGTGCAAATGATGTTTATGAGGCGATGGGCGGCCGCTCAAGCCCCCTACGGGCGACCGCCTAAGCCTTCCTCCAAAGACAAAATTCAGCAGATTTTCTTTGACCTCTTTTATGCCTAGGTTTCCTATCTCCTTCTAACCAAGCTTAATTCAAGAACACCAAAGGATACTTTAACCTTACCAAGTCCCATTCCAAACATGTAAACTCAAACCAAGTAGCCCTAGATTATTTATCTCTACCCATTTCACCCATTTCAAACCCTTTAAATGATTCCTTGAACTCCTAACTTCAACAAATTTCATTTTCCAATCATCCAACTCCCATTAAGGTTTCAAGGCATAAAATCAACATCATAGAACAAGGGTAGTATTTAAAAGCTCATGAACAAGTAGGAGAAGGGAATCATAACAACTCACTTTAGGTTTTTAGAATAGAATGTAGATCTTCTTAGCTTGGTTTGATCCCCTAGATGATCCCAACTCAAAATACCCTTAGACTCAATTTGGTGGAGGAATGGTTTCGCTTCAAAGCTTGGTGCTTGAAGCTTCCATGGAGGTTTTCCAAAGCTTTCCCTAGAGAAGTATGAGGTGAATGAAGGAGGGAGGAGGAAGGAGGATGAGGTGAGGGCTTGCCACATGGAGGGTTTAGGGAAAAGTAAGAATTGGCCCCTACCCATAAAATATCCAAAGGCTTTCAATTAAATTTTTAACCCTTCACTCCTAAATTATTTATCTACCCAATTTAACCTCCTCCCACTATTTATCTATTTTCTATTTTTATTTTCCCCAAGCTTCTTTATTTAAATTTTCTCTTGAACTCCAAAGGGGTTCTAAATTACTTCTCACCCAATTTATTTTAAAATAAGAACTTAAAGACATAAATGAACACATAAAATTAACATAATTATTAAAAGCATATAATATAATATTTAAAATTAGTGTCTAGTGGTTGGGGTCGTCACATATAGCTTTCCTTTCTCTTTACTTTTACGAGGTTCGGGTGTCTCACTTGGTACCTCAATCAAATGATCATTCATTCGAGATTCAAACGAAATACTTATCAATTCTAACTTAATGGTGAATCAATATTCAACCAAAGCAAGTAGATCCGCATACTCACAACACATTATTAAATGGGCGTGGCTATGCATTTGAACAAACTCACAACGCATCTAATGATGGCGGCTATGTTCAAAATGGGATAATCTTTCATTAAGAATTGAAAGCCTTTTGAAATATTACATTTTCCACCGAGCATGCAATTATGAAGAATTGATAACTACAAGTAAGAAGTCATATAAATGTAACTAGGAATTTTATTTAAATTCAACATAAACATCCCATTGTTATAATAACCAAACCCTACAAATACACCGTACTTCGATAAGATATACTTATCGGATTCATACACTTGTTCAAGACAGACTGTAAATTAAATTCTTACGAAGTTTAGGTACATATAAAACATTAAACAAAGAAATAGTTTTTCCCGAACTGAATTTCAACACCACACTTCCTCTTCCTTGAATAGGAGCGTAATGGTCATCACCCATGAAGGACAAAGATTCGTCTTCCATTGGTTCATATGTCTTAAACCAACAACGATCTTTACAAACATGAGTTGTGACACCTAATCAATCCACCACGCAATAGCATCATCCTTGGTCTTCGAATGGTCCTTAGACCCCTTTCCCGAACCACTTGTTGTAAGTACCCCAACTGATCACTCCCTTTCAAACACACGGAAACACCGCACTCATCCACGCAGCCTCGAAGACCTCTCTCACTCAAAACCCTCTCAAAACCCTCTCAAACCCCCAACCAAACCAAGGGAGGAGCCTTTCTCGGGATAAAAGGGACAAAGGACCTTTCGGGAATTTTCGTGAAACCGGAAAGCAATATAGGTCCGTACGGACCTCTTTGTTTCCATAATTACCGAATCCCCTTAAAGTCCACAATATTCCTCAAATCCCGGGAGAAATGATGGTTTCCCATGCATACTCTGGTCCGCACGGGATCCTCTTTGCATGCAAGATGGTCCGTACGGACCTCTTTTGCAAGGGGACATCATCATTTCCGTAATATTCACCATCATTGCATATTCCTCAAATCGAGGAAAACCAAAATCCCGGATAACCAAGGAGGTCCGTACGGACCTCTTTGCACCAAATCTCGAGACTATAAATAGAGGGCTCCCCCTCCTCATTTTTTTCACACCTCCCACTTCTCTCTTCCTCCCTAAGCCTTCTCGGCTCCCCTTCTAAGACCTTTCGAGGCATTCCCGCCCCTTCTGATCCTTCCGAGGCCTTCCGAGCCCCTGCAGGTGCTCCGGCCTCTCCGAGCGCCTCCCGAGACGCTCCCGCGCTGCCCCGAGGCACTCTCGAGGTACTCCGAGGCCCCTCGTGGTACTCCGAGGCCTCGCCTCGGTCTTTCCCTGTCCCTGCTCTTTCCGAGTCAAACCGACGATCCCAAACCACGCCGAAACTCCGCCCGAGTGACTCCCGCCACCACAACGCACGCCGAACCTCTCGCCCGAGTGATCCCAACGATCCCCACGCACGCCGAACCTCTCGCCCGAACGCAGCCTCTACAACCTCAACTCACGCCGAAACTCCGTCCGCGTACAACCGGCATCCCCGAAGCAATCCGAACGCTACTCCGACCTCAAACACTATTCCCCGCGGAAGACAGACACGAACCAACATTGGTAAGGCTTCCTTCCTATTCTATTTCAATACATTTCAATACAATGTAGACATCCGATACAAAGATGCATTTTTAAAAGCACACACACACACACACAACTTTTTAAAGGATATTAGGGTATCCGAAAGACTCGTTTTACGAGGCTACTCGTGAGCTCTAATATTCTAATATTCTCTTCCCGAGGAGTCATCTCGACCTCCGAACTCAAAATCTCATCACACAAAAACAGCTTTAAAAATTATCTTTAAACCGATGCCCTTTTTCAATGTTTTCGGGGCTTAATAAAAACGGCGTGGCGACTCTACAAAGCAAAACACAGCCGAGACACCTCCAACCTCGCAAAACGCTAAGACGGAATAAGCCGATGCCGGGCGCGATTGTGCCGCTCTGATCCGGCGAACATTCCCGAACGGCGAACGAACGCGAGATGCACGGGGCACCATCGCGCGCGAGCCGATCCCTGTAATTTCTGGCGACTCCATTGGGACTTTTTGTTTTAAAAACTTTTAAACAAAACAAAAGATTTTTAAAACGATGATGAGGGTCAAACTTTCATTTTACCCCTTCCTTTAATCAAGTGTGTGTGCACGTGCTTCGTTTTTATTTTACAAAAATAAAAATACAAAAAAAATGCATCAATATACATCTCGTGCATACATTTAAAATTCTTCAAAAATTTCTATTTTACTCGTAAAAGAATTTTAGAGACCGCACACTACGCGCACCGCCGCCTTCGGTTACACCGCACTCTACTCACACCGCCGCTCTGCTACACCGCACACTATGCGCACCGCCGCCGTGATACACCGCACACTACAACCCTTAACCCGAGTGGTCTCGCCAGTCCGTTTGGTCTTCCTAGGCCTCTTGGGCGCGCACGGGATCATTCCAAACATCCCATCCTAGCCAAGCGTCAACCCCGCACGTTTGAGTCTTGAGTCACACTCGTCCGTACTCGGTTGGTTTTTACCCAGCCCGTGTCATACAAACTGATACATATACCATGCCGGCCATTTTTCGAGTCAAGGCTCTAACTCAAGATCCTCGCGCAAGCAAAGCGATGAAAGGTCATGCTAAAATCTTGACTCGATCTTGATTTCCGAAGCTACACCTGCACGATGTTCCGTCCCGATATACATCCATGCCGCATGACACCATGTCATCACGCCTTGATACGTCGCCCATGACGATGTGACCCAGCCAAACGCCTAACGTCACAGATCCTTGCGCAAGCAAGGTAAAGAGAGGTCATGCCGAACTCTTGACTCCGATCTTGACTCAACGGCCGGCTCGGTTCACTATTCACATGGCTAACGCATCAAAACGAACATGACAGCTCTGGTCCTTAGGTTCGATTTTTCTTTAGGCCGGTGGAAACCGCTTGCACTATAGACCTCGCCCGGGCCGCTCCACCCCGGATGTCGAAATACAGTGCAAAACGAGGGGCTTATAGCCGCACGTATGGTCTCCATCGACCCAGATCTAGCATAGTTGCGAAAAAGAAGAGCAATCTTTTCCAACCTACCTAGGATTCTCGAGAAAATACCGTTTTAAGTAAATTAAAACAACAAAAAAAAAATCGTAAAATAAAGGAAACTAAAACCGCATGCCACGTGAGCTTTCCCCTTTTATCCCGTTAGGCCATTCCCGTGTCTAAACCTTGCCCATCACCCTCCAAATAACCGAGAGTGGTTGAGAATCCCCGGAAGCCGCCTTTTCGCATCGAGGTCACAAGGTCCGATAGCCCTTCCAGCTTCAACGGCCCGCACCGTCCAATACTCCCCATGACGGATCCACAGATAACAAAGTGAGGGAAACGGAACCCCGCCACTAAGGAATTCTCCAGACAATGGAGGAGGTGCCGCGAGCCTTCGAAGCCATCAAGAAGCGCCAAGAAGAACAAGAAGCTCGGGATCGCCGACACCTTGCGTCTTCGAGGAACAAGCAGTAGCTTCCCAACCCGATGGAACCTTGTTCTCATAGAAGACGAAGACATACCGGCTCCCGGTTTCTCAAAGCTATCAAGCAGTCCCGCTCCGCCAAGCTACGAGATCCCAAAGAACGCAGCGCCTCTCGCTCAAAGCTCCTCAGCATCGGGCCAAGCGGCTCCGACATGCCCGCCTCGATCGCCGCTTCCGCTCGCACATCAAGCTTCGCACCAACAAAGACACATACGTGCTCGCTCCGCCGTATCCCAATGCATCTCTGCATCCCCAGATTCAATCCTTTGCCTCTATACGAGCCTCGCAACCACCATCAAAAGTCCCCATTCTTACCAGGGACAGTATCCCGAGCGGATATCCCGACATCTCCAGCTTGCCACCCGCAAGTCCGCCAATTGGGGCTAACGAATCGTTTCCCAGCCTCCCAAACACAACCCTTAGCGGACCCGGCAATCACGCCTCAACTTCAACACCCCAGGTACGGGTTGGTATACACTCAACTACCTCCCCAAGATTCCCGAATGGCGATCCCATCGCCCAATCCACCTCCATCTTCTGTCCGTCCCCGAAAATGGTAACCCACCTCAAACAAACCGATCCCCACATGGCTCCGGGCCGATTGAACAAATGAAAGACATGCAAGGCAAGCTAGCTAGTTCTCAAGGACTCCTCCCGCCTACCGATCCGAACAAAGTGGTCCCTCTCCTCCAAAGTTCAGATGCCTAAATGGAAAAGTTTGACGGAACAGTAATGCCCAAAACCCACATCGACACCTACGTCCCGGGTATGAGAGCCAAAGGGGCAACCCTCAACGATGGCGCATCATTTTCAGCATTCCTCAAATCCACAAAGCACTAAGGTGGTTCCTCAATGTGAAGGCGTAAAACCGCTCCACGTGGGATCGATTAGTGAAATCTTCCCCGGAGAAGTACCGTGCCAATCTTGAATGGGAAACAAACCGCCATGACTCGCAAGCCACCGAACAAAAGGATGACGAACCAAAGGCGAATTCTACAAAAGATGGAACCTGAAGCTAAGCGAGATAATGGATCCACTTTCCAAAGAAGAGCAGATGGACATCTTTCCATTCCCGCCTCAAACCATCTTTGAGGACTTTGATCGCCCACCATTTCTATCCGTATCTCCGTGCCATGGTCAACGCCGGACAAAGTTTGAAAAGACTCGAGTCTTCAAAAGGCAACAAAGAACCCCGCCTCGTCTTACCGCTATCGAACAAACCCGGCAACTTCAACTCCCGCCCCAACCAAAGGAAAGGAAGCAAATGAACAAAGGCACTACATTCGTAACTGAGCTCAAGTAAACCGCGATCAGCACTCCCAAAGAATAACAACCCCCTCGCTTCCCACAGCCCAAAGATTTTGATAACCTCGGAAATGCCCTCGGGGTCAAGTATTCAAGCTTTGGTGAAGCGAAATCTTCTCAAACCACTCGAGAATTTCCAACCGAAGACCCTCAAACCCAACATGGATATGAGCAAGCACCGCGCCTTCCATAACTACCCCGGCCACACCACCGACAATTGCTTCGTACTCAAGCTGTGTGATTCAGTGGCTCATTGAGGAGGGAAAATTGGAACGCCCCCGCGGTCCCAATACCATTGGAAATCCATTCCCGTAATCGACAGGTAAACTCAATAGCCATCGACGAAACCCCAAGCGAGAGCGTACTCCCCGCAATTTCCGAGACCGTCGCATGCCGTCTCGCCATGACTCGGGAGCGTGAAACAAGAATCAAAAGGTCTCGTGACCGGAATTCCGACAAGAACGCCCAAGGGCCACCGTCTCCCTACGATCTTTGCCCGCCCAAGGCATACAAATGGTTGGATCGAACGTTCCTGCACGAGACCGAGTCCAACGGTAGCACGGGAAGCGGTTTAGTCTTCACTGCACGATGACTTGCCATTATGTGAGAATCGGCACAACGAAGCTCTCCTCATCCTCATAAAGATAGAGAGGTTCTTCCTCCCGAACGTCTTGATTGATAACGGCCCGCAGCCAACATCATCGCTTAAGCACACCGAAACGACTCCACATCGACCGCTTCTCTCGATAAGGCCTTCACCTCTGTAATCCGAGCCTACGACTCCACCGCACGAGCAATCGTAGGAGTCATCAACTTGAGGATCCACTCCGACGTACAACCGGAGCCTCAGAGAGTTCCAAGTCGTGGAAATCAAACCAACCTTCTCTCGCTTGTTGGGACGGCTGATACATCGATGAAAGCAAGATCATCTACTCTTCACCAATAAGCGTGAAATTCATCAATGCCAACGGAACGATCGAAGTGATCCGCGGAAGCAGGTAATGGCAAGTGCTTGGCCGCAAGCTACGACCTGCGTAAGAAGGTCCCGACATGACCGAATACTCTTCCCTGCATGATTCTCCTACCCCGTCCCGCTACGAAGTGGATCCTTACATCCACGCTCTAAGCCGAGACGAGCCGGAAATTGAAGAACTCATGGGCCAGATGACAACTCGATATATGCGATCGTGAAGAATGCTTGAGAGAGGATCAAGAGACGGATGCCCTAATGGAGATTGATCGAGGAGTAGACCCTTACTTCGCCGAAAACCCTCTTGCAAACCGGCTCATCACCGATCCCCGGTACAAGACAACCCTCTAGCCGACACTCGGATCTTACTGGGACAAACCATCACAGCCTAGTTCAATACAACATTCCTGTCCGACCCGGACGAACAATGGCGCAACCTCCTCCAAGGCTTAATCGTGGAAGGTGATATAGCATGTCCGCCGAATCGACATTGTAAACATCGTCCAAGCAAAGATCCTGCATAAAGAGGCGCATTCTATGAAAGTGATCAACATCAAGCAAGAATCCACTCCGAACCGCCGAATGCTTTCGCCTCCTAGAAGTAGCCCTCGCCGACTTCTATCAAAAAACCCCCAAGGACCGGTGGCAACACTAATGGAGGGACATCATCGTGGAGCAGCCAAAAACCTCCGCGATCCGGTTTGAAATCGAACCGCATGCAAGCTACTTTCCGGACTCATGCCAAGGGAAGATCGCCACCCGAACCAAAGACCACTCCCTCTAGAGCTACGGCCATCCGGGAGTAATGAAGCTCGGTCCAATCCCTCGTCACCTATAGTCTAGCTTCGAAGTTTTGTTGTCTCGTGTATTCACATCTGTGTCTTTTGACGGCTTTACGCCCAACGATTGTGAATCTTTGATCAACAATGTACGCCTTCACGCTTTCAATAAAAGGTCCGACCTTCCTAAAAACCATTTCATTGCATTTTAACAAACGATGACATTAACTAATCAAAACAAGCTTAAATTCATCTATACAAAAGGCAAACACATTAATTAAATAAATGCATCAAGCAAACATTTAAGCATGTTGTCAAACGAGAGAAAACCGGCCCAAGCCGCCGAGAAGGTTTTAATCACAACGATTTGCAAGATTGCCGAAGAGCCAAAGAGACGCAAGTCCGACGCCATTTCCAAGACAAGCCGATCTTCCAATACCTCAAGAACAGGGAAGCCACCTTCATGAACAAGGAAGGACAACACACGTAAGGGGTCAAAACCAAGAGCATCATGGCCCTAAAACGCCGCCTCTCACTTCGTCATCCTCGGGGACATGTTATACAAGAAACGCTACTACGGGCCACTCCTACGCCGCGTCGCCCAAGAAGAAGCGAACAAGTTCATGAACGAAGTCCACAATGGGGCTTCGCGGTCCCCACATGAACGCCAGAGCCCCGATGCAAATCATTCTCGTGATGGGCTACTACCGGATCTCCATGGAGGCAGATTGCATCCACTTTGTCCGAAGCCGCGACAAGTGCCAACGGTTCTCCAACCTCAATCATCCGCCGCGCCCACGATCTCTACCGCATGACTACACTCGCCCTTTCGCCACTGGGAATTGACGCCATCGGGAAAATCGCTCCGCCAGCAAAGAATCTGGTCACGAAGTTCATCTTAGTAGCCATCGACTACTTCACCAAATGGGTCGGCCAAGTCCTACAAGGTACTCACCTCCAAGAAGGTCGCGCATTTCCTCAAAGAAAACATCATACGCCGATACGGCATCCCAAATGAGGTCATATCGTACAACGGCTCACACTTCGAAGGAGAATTTGATGCATCGCCGGCTGAATTCAAGATCACACGCCACAAATCTTCTCCCTACCGGCCACAAACAAACGGCGCCGTGGAAGCAAAGAAACAAAACCTCGAACGGATCATCCGAAAATGACCACCCGAGGACGAGATTGGCCCGAGAAGCCGCACCTTGCACTTTGGGGCTACCGCACATCGCCGTAATGCCACTGGAGAAACCCCATTTGCCCCGACATACGGATGGAAGCAGCCCTTCCCATCGAGCTAGAAATTCCCTCACTCCGAGCGCCGGAAAATGACATCAACGAAGTCGAATGGCTCCGGCCGACATGACGAATTGGCTCGCTAGACGAGCGACGACTAAAAGCCATGGAACACGTCCGAGCCTATCAAAGCAGATGGCTAGAGCTTTCGACAAGAAAGTCAAATCCCGAGACATCGTGGAAGGTGACCTCGTACTCAAAGAAAAGCCTCCCACTCGAACCAACCCACTGGGAAAATGGGAACCCACATGGATCGGCCCTTTCGTGGTTCAAAAGATCTTCTCCGGAGGCGCCATGAAGCTACCGTACCTAGACGGCAATCCCTTCATGAATCCAAATAACTAAGCAAACTTCGCAGATACTTCGCCTAAAGAAGAACAATCGCGCATCTCTCGCACTCCATGTAGTGTCGAACTACGCAGACTCCGAGCCCTCTAGTCCGGGGAACGTAGGCAACCTTAATTGGTCCGGTCTAAAAATACACAAAAAGTCAAAAGTTTGAATGTCAATCAAGACCTCCATCAAGCTCCGCACTTTTCAAGAATACGCCCCAGCAGTCACCTTGACCAAGTCAAACGACGGCGGCAACATCCAAAGACATCCGAGGGTCACTCAGCATCAAACGACTAACTCATGTCCACTTCCAAGCCAGGGGCTTGTCTTCGCCCTCACGCGCTTCAAAAAAAAAAAAAAAAAAAAAAAAGAGAGAGCTCGAGCAAGGGCTCACACAACAAAAAAAAAAAAAGGAAGCTCAAACGTAAGCCGCGAAATTGAGGTCAAGAGCCCGACGCCAACAAGCGGCAAGGAAGCTACGAAAAGACCGTCGTAACGACTTGTCAAGGGAGCATTCAACCTCTCACCAAATACAAAGCCTCAAGAAAAGGGGATTGCCGTCATGGCTCGATCGTCTGGCCCGCGGATGCAATGTAAAAGTCCAAAGATGGACGCCGACAAAGTGCACAACAAAAGCAAAGGCAAACAAGAGATCTTGCGTCTCGACAAAGCTTTAAAAGTAAATCACAAATCACTAACGGTTACAACATTTCTTGATGAGTTCAAGCACGGTCTACTCTCAAGTTCACAACATGCTAAAAGACAAACTTTAATACATTTAACTAATAATGTGTTTGCAATGCAATGAATGGATACCTAGGAGGTCATTCCGCGCCATCTCGCGCTTGTCCCTCGCCATTCTTTCCTTTCTTCCTCGTCCCCGGCGAGTCTTCTTTCGCTCCACGTGAACCAACTCGCGTCTCTCGCTCCGAGATCCGGGGTCCTCCCCGTAGAGTCAAATAATCCAAGAGCTCTCGTGGCTTCATTCGCCCGTGCTTCGGCTCGGATCTCCTCCCCGCGAGCCCGTAAAAGAGGACCTCTCCCCGTCGCCGGCCAACTCTAGTCTCGTAGTCAAACAAAGCGTCTCCCGTTACATCCAAAGTGGTCGACTGTGCTTCGGCACTCCTAAGGCAATAGCCGCTACGGCAACCGGTCCTGCACCGCGCACGCTCGCTTTCCAAGACCACTTGGGATCGCCCAACACGCCGCTCATACTGTGCCGTATACCGAGTCGTCAACACGACACTCTCCCGACGTCTAAGGAGTACCACAGAGGGAAAGCGGAATACTTCCATACCCTCGTACAATACAAGAAGGCACCCGAAGCCGCCATACAAAGAGGAACTACCTCCGCAGCAGAGCAAGGTCATCCCACCAACAAAGGCTCCCGCTTCATCCCAAACCGCCGGAAACAAGCGACGGAATATAGAAGGAGGACCAAGACAAACCTGGAACTCGACAACGTAGGACCCTTCCCCGCAAGATCCTCCCGGTCTCAATCCTCCAGCGGAACCCACCACCGGATCTCGATGCGTACTAAGCCGTGCCATCCATCTCTCCCAAAGTGATCGATCCATATCCAACACCGCAGGTCGCCGAGCAAATGACCACGGGCTAAACGACGCCTGAGCCTCGGCATGGCCTCGAAGTCTCTCTCGCAGCCCACAAGGTGAGCAAAGCGGGCTTCCTCTCATAAAACGATCCCTGGGCCGCTGACGGCCGATACCATGAAGAGTCTCCCCAAAGACCAACGGACAATATCCTCTCCACTCAAAGGCCCTACCACATCTAGCAAAGCGCCATCACAAATGCCGAGGGAGCCGACTGTAAAGAGCGTCGCTATCGTACACAAGGCAAATACATCCCAAGAGACGCCACTCATCATCAACCATGAACCGCTCCTATAGCAGTAAATGTCGATATGACCCGAATCAAGGATCATGCCCCGCACTTCTTCCAACGAAGTACGAAGAAAGTCTCGCAAGCTTCACGCTCACAAAGAAGCACCACCAACCAAAGGAAGCGAGATGGCCTCCACCTCCTGGCCCTCCAATCAAAGCCCGAAAATCTTCAAAAGTGGGCACCATTTCATTATAGGAGAAACAAGACACGTGCCTCCTAACATCCTGTAACTTCGCGGCAGCCCGCAACAAATCCCAATCAGAACCAACTCCTTAAAAGACCAAACCGAGCAAAGACGAAACCTTACCTCGAAAGCCCGTCTCGATGCCTCATACGGCGCCGCATCCACGTTTTCAACCGCTCTAGGAAGTGTGCTCGCCTCTTGCGAAAGCCTCGGCAAAATTCTAGGGACATACGAAGAATCCATGGCAAAAATGGAGGTTCCTAGAGAAAATGGGGAAGAAAGCTCGAAAATGGCCGCAAATGGGGAATGGGAGAAAGTCCAGACACCGGAAAACATTTAAGTCCTTCCCAGCAAAGTTGGTCCGTACGACCTCTTTGCAATGTAGGTCTGTCCGTACGGACCTCTTGCAATCAAAACCCATTTCCCAAAGAACAAGATAACAACCACCGTCCTCAAGAAACCTTGCTCCAAACATCCAAACACCTGCCAAAGCCATTTCCCGCAAGCAAACACTACCCACAAACGCACCCTCGCCTCACGTGGCATGTACAAAAATAAAAAATAATAATAGCAACAATTTCTAGGACAATTCCCGGGAATCACAAAAATAAATGACATTACATCTTAAAATAAAATACTGTTTGCCATGCAAATACTTGTGTTTTATTACAGGTACAAAATGTCTGTTGCTAAACAAAAAAAAAAAAAGAGGGAAGGATATGAAAAGAGGGAAAGCAAATGAATACTACTCAGAATCCTCATCATCATCCTCCTCGCCAAGATCCTCCAAGGAAAAGTCGGGCATCCCAGCGAACTCGCCCGTCACATCCTCCTCGTCGGAATACCGAGCACCCGCCTGAGGCTCCCACGAGAAGTACTCAAGGATCAAATCCGCGAAAGGATCAAGGAAAGAAGGCTCGAGGAACCTCACCCCGTGCGCCACGTGAGGCATGAACCGATAAAAAGGCCGCTCCTCGAAGGCCCCGCAGCCTCCCGAAGAAGTCCCGCATCCATGCTATGCCGCCCCCTCAAAGGCCCCCTCCCGCCGCGGCTCCGCCGCTCTAGGCGGAGGAACGCCCACGTAATGCCTCAAGGCATAGGCTCGTACGCCGGCACACGACGTGAAGACCGACAGACACCTTCGACGCCATCTTCTTAGCAAAGGATCTCATCGCCACATAACGGCGAGTCCGCATATCGTAGGCTCTCCCCTGACTCCGCACCAAGCAAGAAGCCAAGGAAACGCTCATCAAATACGCTTATACTCAACAACAAAAAGAGAAAAACGCGTAAAAGATGCCAAGATGGAAAAGAGTAAGCACACTCACCGATCTATCAGATCCACCCGACGCAGCAGAGCTCAAGCTCCGAACGGGCATACACCCTCCTCCGCGATCCGTCCCCCGCGGACATAAGCGAAATCCGCCCCGCATCGGAATCCTCCTGGGAGCCTCGTGACCAGCCTCTCTCTCCTCGCCACTACCCGCGGCGTCCTCAACTTCCTCCTAACAAAGGTCTCGTACTCCTCACCAAACAAAATGAACTCCTCGGCACCCACACCGCCAAGGTACCTCTCAAAATCAAGCACATCCATATCCCGGAGTCAAACATCCCAAACGGAGGATCCCTGAGCCACGGAAGCACACCCGGCCATGCCGCCAAGACTCGCTCCCGCATACATGGCGTCGCAAGTCAAGCCCCGCAAAGATCTTCCGTCGCGCCGTCACTCCTGAGCTCCTCAAACTCATCACCCTCATACCGAGCCCACGGGAACAAGACGAAACCCTCACGGCTATCTCGCTCCAAACGCTCCCGCACCTCCCCGTAGGCAATGGTGAGCTTACCCCCGCCGGTCCTCCTCCTCCCGGCCGTACGAGCCCACCCGAGCATAGCAGATACGCAAAGAATGTACCCTGTGATCTCTATCCCACGGGAAGCACCGAAAGACCTCATAAAACCACACTCGCGACAAAAGCAGAGAAGAGCTCAAGAAAAAAAAAAATGGAGAAACGACAAGTTGCTAAATCAAAAACAAAGAATAAACTCATACCTCCAAAGCAAAGTCAAAGCAGCCAACGACCGCCACCCCCGCTAAACCGGTCCAGAAAAGTAGAGCTCGGCCAAGCCTCGCTCGCCCCAAGCAATGTCGCACTTATCCAGATCGCCAAGCTCTCCAACAGAGCAAAGGGAGCTGCGGTCGCGTGGTTCGAGAACAAAGTCTCTGACAAAGGCATACCACAAGAAGGAGCGCGCCAATCGCTCCGCTGCCACCCGGCCGGTACTCGGATGTAGGCCCCAATACCGGCCGTGATCCTCATCTCTACGTCGCCGTACAAAGATCCCTGTGCCCTCGCGAGGACGAGGCTCAAAGCCCAAGCAGCTCGGCCAAGACATCATCCGAGATCCTGTCTCTCCACCTCACAGCTCCCCTCAAGGAGAGCCCTAATAGCAAAGAAAATCAGCTGGCGTGCCACCGCCACCTCGCCCCCACTCGTGGAAGGTGGGTGGTATCCCACCAATACTCGTAAAGGCCCAGAAGACACTCTTGTTCTTCCTCGTGTCGACACTCCACCTGTGTTCTCAACGAACACACCTAGGCCAAGCATAAACCAACCTCCGGACTCGCCTACCGCCCACGGAAATATCGTGCATCCGCCGCCATAGCTCCACAACAATGCCTCGAGCGACCCCGAGTCTTCATCCTTCGCCTTCCCGGCCGTAAGCCCAAAGATCCCGCAGTAAACACAAAGAAAGGTACGTCAATCACAAGATTTAATATAAAGGCACATATAACCCGTCACAAAACACGGCACATATTGCACCTAATTTTCACATACATTATACATTTAATTTTTCCCGTCACAAAACACGGCACACAATGCACATACATTATGCATATAATTTTTCATGTAACCCGTCACAAAACACGGCACACAACGCACATAATTTTTCACATATAATTTCTCCCATGCAGTCCGTTACAAAACACGGCACACACTGTATACATCTTTCTCAAAAGAAAAAAAAGGGGGGGGATTAAATCCTACACGACACATTTTCAAAAGAAAATCCGTCCCAACACGGCACATATCGCACATATTTTCCCCACAAAGTCCGTCACCCAAAAACACGGCACACACTATATAGCACATTCTCAAAAGAAAATCCGTCCCGACACGGCACACACTTTCACATATAACCCGTCACAAAACACGGCACATGTCACATTTTTTCACAAAAATTATCACTACACGATAATTTTTCTCATAATGTACATACATAAATAGCATACGGTACAAAACACCAAAGCATGCAATTCACTAGATAGGCACTTTATTTTCACAAATAAGAGCTAATCTACATATTTCTGCACAAAATACACATACCCACAATTTTCACATGTCCATTTTCAACAATTCATCAAGAATTTCACAAAAAAAGGCATAAAATAATAACAAAAAAATTCAAAAATGCGAAAAACTAAAACCTAGTTCTAGCATTCAAAAATTCGAAAGCAGGAATCAAAACTAATGCATTTCTTACCTCCCCAACGCTCATGGAGCGACGATTATGCACCTCCGGATTCTGATACAAAACATCCGGTTCTTCGAAGACGGAACGAACGAGGTCCAATTCCTTTGAAGCTCCATTCGCCGCTCAACCACTTCCCGATCAAGGTTGTCTACGGCTCCTTCGAGATCCCTCCGCCATCATGAGCAAATCAAAGGAAAATGGAAGATTTTGGTGCAAAAATGGAGGATTTTCTCCTTCTCTCTCTCAATAAGCCAGAACCGAAGAAGAAGAAGTGAAGGAGCCTCGCTTAACGCCCGGTCAAAATCTGGGAACCGTAAAATCAACTTGGTCCGTACGGACCTCTTTGCAACCCAAAGTTGGTCCGTACGGACCTCTTTGCAAGTGGGTGCCCAAATGACTTTTTCGCTCTTACAAACTTTGCCCCCGGCCGTCCTAAGGCCTTTTTCAAGAAATCCAAGTGCGTAATGGTCCCTAACCCTTCAATCCAACCACCGGCCGTCAAACGTAAGACCGGACTCGCCCACTTCAAACGGCAATTCAATCCCTAGCCGATGTAAGCCCGAATCTCGCCCACTCCAACGGCAATTCAACCAATGCCCGCTCAACGGCAATTCAAGAAGGAGCCAACACCTCCCAAAGACGAATATCAAGGCACAAGACGCCTCCAAACGCTCAACGACAACTCGCCCACCGGAGGTCCGAAGTCATCTTCCCAATGTAAAAGTGGCCCCTACAAGGTCATGCATCCTCAAAGCAATTCAAGCACCGGCAAGCCGATGTAAGCCCGAATCTCGCCACCTCAACGGCAACGCAAGCACCGCCATCAAAGTAAGCCCGAGCTCCTCCCCAAAGAAGTCAAAGGGGAAGTCATGCAAGATCGCATATCCTCAAAGACCGACCATCATTCTCGCCCACTCAACGGCAAAACAAGCACGCGAAGGAGCCAACACCTCCGAGTACAAGTCCCAAGGCACGAAGCGCCTCCCAAAACGCCAAATGATGAAGCAATCATCGGCCATCATCTCGCTCACTTCAACGGCAGCCAAGCACCTAGTCATCGTAAGTCCGACCTTTCTACATCAACATGCAAAACACAAATGGCATCTACGCCTCGAATCACAAGGCGCCCACGCTCCACACTCGCGGCTAGAAGACGATCGAAGACGATTCAAGTCCTCACAACTATCTCCGGCCCTAAGGCCTTAAACCACCCGATTAGGAAAATCGTAAACTTCCATCCTGTGACGCCACCACGTCCTCACATTTGACCTATACGGCCACCGACGCCACCACGTCTTATCACCGACCTATACGGCCACCCGACGCCACCACGCTCCTTATCACCGACCTATACGGCCACCCCGACGCCACCACGCTCTATCACCGACCTATGACGCCACCACGCTATCACCGACCCATACGGCCACCCACGCCACCACGTTCCTTATCACCGACCATACGGCCTGTGACGCCACCACGTCCTATCACCGACCTATTTGTCACCCCTGACGCCACCACGTCCTTATCACCGACCTATACGGTCACCCCCTGACGCCACCACGTCCTTATCACCGACCTATACGGCCACCCCGACGCCACCACGCCCTTATCACCGACCTATACGGCTACCCCGACGCCACCACGCTCTTATCACCGACCTATACGGCCACCCCGACGCCACCACGCCCTTATCACCGACCTATACGGCCACCCCGACGCCACCACGCTCCTTATCACCGACCTATACGGCCACCCCTGACGCCACCACGCCCTTATCACCGACCTATACGGCCACCCCGACGCCACCACGTCCTTATCACCGACCTATATGCTACCCCTGACGCCACCACGCTCCTATCACCGACCTATACGGCCACCCCGACGCCACCACGTCCTTATCACCGACCTATACGGCCACCCCTGACGCCACCACGTCCTTATCACCGACCTATGCGGCCACCCCGACGCCACCACGCCCTTATCACCGACCTATACGGCCACCCCTGACGCCACCACGTCCTTATCACCGACCTATAAATACTCCCTGACGCCACCACGCCCTTATCACCGACCTATACGGCCACCCCAGACGCCACCACGCCCTTATCACCGACCTATACGGCCACCCAGACGCCACCACGCCCTTATCACCGACCTATACGGCCACCCAGACGCCACCACGTCCCTATCACCACCGACTCTGCGGTCACACAACACCTGTGGCACCACCACGCCCGCATTCACAAACACTCACCCCACACCCGAACTACGACTGTGCTTGATTCCCGCTGTGGATACGTAGGAATCCTATCACAGGTCCACTTATTGACCTAAACGGTCACCCAAAAGGACACCACCACGTCCTCACTTTGGCCCTCACTACCACTTCCTCTCCCAAAGACGCGATCCAGACATTAGGACCCTTATCTTATCGGCGACCCCACTTCTTTCATAAGTGACGTCGTCGAGGGCTTCGTAAGTACCCCAACTGATCACTCCCTTTCAAACACACGGAAACACCGCAGACTCATCCACGCAGCCTCGAAGACCTCTCTCACTCAAAACCCTCTCAAAACCCTCTCAAACCCCCAACCAAACCAAGGGAGGAGCCCTTTCCGGGATAAAAGGGACAAAGGACCTTTCGGGAATTTTCAGAAACCGGAAAAGCAATATAGGTCCGTACGGACCTCTTTGTTTCCATAATTACCGAATCCCCTTAAAGTCCACAATATTCCTCAAATCCCGGAGAAATGATTACCCTAAATGCACTTGGTCCGTACGGACCTCTTTGCAGATGACAAGATGGTCCGTACGGACCTCTTTGCAAGGGGACATCATCATTTCCGTAATATTCACCATCATTGCATATTCCTCAAATCGAGGAAAACCAAAATCTCGGATAACTGCCGAGGTCCGTACGGACCTCTTTGCACCAAATCTCGAGACTATAAATAGAGGGCTCCCCCTCCTCATTTTTTCACACCTCCCACTTCTCTCTTCCTCCCTAAGCCTTCGGCTCCCCTTCTAAGACCTTTCGAGGCATTCCCGCCCCTTCGGATCCTTCCGAGGCCTTCCGAGCCCCCTAGAGGTGCTCCGAAGCCTCTCCGAGCGCTCCCGAGACGCTCCCGCGCGCCCCGAGGCACTCTCGAGGTACTCGAGGCCCCTCGTGGTACTCCGAGGCCTCGCTCGGTCTTTCCCCCTGTCCCGGCTCTTTCCGAGTCAAACCGACGATCCCAAACCACGCCGAAACTCCGCCCGAGTGACTCCGCCACCACAACGCACGCCGAACCTCGCCCGAGTGATCCCGACGATCCCCACGCACGCCGAACCTCTCGCCCGAACGCAGCCTACAACCTCAACTCACGCCGAAACTCCGTCCGCACAACCGGCATCCCCGAAGCAATCCGAACGCTACTCCGACCTCAAACACTATTCCCCGCGGAAGACAGACACGAACCAACATTGGTAAGGCTTCCTTCCTATTCTATTTCAATACATTTCAATACAATGTAGACATCCGATACAAAGATGCATTTTTAAAAGCACACACACACACACACAACTTTTTAAAGGATATTAGGGGTATCCGAAAGACTCGTTTTACGAGGCTACTCGGGTGAGCTCTAATATTCTAATATTCTCTTCCCGAGGAGTCATCTGACCTCCGAACTCAAAATCTCATCACACAAAAACAGTTTAAAAATTATCTTTAAACTGATGCCCTTTTTCAATGTTTTGGGCTTAATAAAAACGGCGTGGCGACTCTACAAAGCAAAACACAGCGAGACACCTCCAACCTCGCAAAACGCTAAGACGGAATAAGCCAGATGCCGGGGCGCGATTGTGCTGCCTCTCGGATCCGGGCGAACATTCCCGAACGGCGAACGAACGCGAGATGCACGGGGGCACCATCCGCGCGCGAGCCGGATCCCGGGTAATTTCACTTGTGCTTGCGCCTTTCTTGTTGTTTCCAACACGACAATCCTTCTTAAAGTGACCAGATTTGCCACACTTCCAACATGCCAATTTAGGCTTCTTGTTGGAACCAGAACCATTGTCATTGAAACTACGTTTCTTTCCTTTGTTTTTATTGTTTCCACCCTAATCAATCATATTGACCGAGGGTCCAGCAACTTCCTTTCCTTTGCCTTTGTCATCCTCTTGCGCCCTAAGAGATTCCTCTATGCGCAAGTGACTACCAAGTTGAACCAAAGACAGATCGTCTTTACCATGTTTCAAAGTGTGTTTGAAATTCTTCCAGGAGGGAGGCAACTTATCAATCACACTTGAATCCGATATTGACTCATTCATCTTCAACCCATGTTGTGTATATTGTCCAATGATTCTAAGGAGTTCATTGAATTGTTCCATGACAGGTCTTGAATCGACCATCTTGTAATTATTAAAATTACTCACAAGGAACTTCTTACTAGAAGCATCCTCTCGCCATGTACTTGGATTCAAGAGAATCCCATAACTCTTTCGGATTCCTCATTTTGATAAATGTCAAAGAGAGAATCGGACATACCGTTTAATATGTGTCCTCTGCGAGATGTAGTCGTCGTTTTCCCACTTTGATCTACGTCGGATTGCCTCCAAGTTGTCATCTTCAAGCAATTAGAATAGGGGTAGAAAGAACATACACCACCTTTAATGTAGTTAAAAGGAAGTGCATCTTCTTTTGCCAACGCCTGAAGTCTTGTCCTTCAAATTTGTCTAGCTTTCCAAACTTGTTCGTCATCTCCTTCAAAGTACTTCCACCAGCCATGAGTATCACCAAATACTTTATTCGTTTGTAGGAGAAATATAGGGTCTTGATCTTGATACTGAGGCCGGATAAGTGATTGAATCGTGTATAATTCACTTTTCGAATAAAGTATTTCGACCCTTAATGCCTGGGTTACACAAAATCTTTATTGGGATAAGACAATCACGCAATTTGTTTTCTAGGCAAAGAGAACAAATCAAAACTTGAGAATTGTGTTGCTTTTATTATTGTTGTATCACTTGTGTTTTTCATGTATGTACAACTGAGATCAATCCCTGTATATATACAGATGGAGAGGTATTAGTTAAAAGGGTATAACCAAAAGACATGACTTTAGCCAAGTGATGTGTCTTTTCGCTTTGAAGGCACTGTTCGAGAACCGCTCGGCCGAGTCAAGGGACTCGCTCGGCCGAGCAAAGATGTCCCATGACAATTTGCCCAGCTGCACGGCCGTGTCATTTGAACTGCACGGCCGTGCTGTTCATACTGCTCGGCCGAGCAAGGCACATGCCTCGGCCGAGCAAGGCTGTCCAGAAACTTGGACAATCTGCCATGCTCTGCTCGGCCGAGTCAAGGACTCTGCTCGGCCGAGCACATCAGCAAAATGTGCTACCCTTTAACTTTTAATTCTTTATCGAGGTTGACTTCGTTTTAGCTCAAACGAGTGTGTACTCCACACTTTCCCTTACTCGTATCCGAGTCTAATACGAATCACATTGATCTCTTAGTAAATCACCATTACAATAAAACAAGTTGATGACACTAAAATCACCAACAACTCTTTGAGATCAAATCATGCCATGAGTATCGAAGGGATGGAAGGTCCACGATTACTTGGGTCGGTTCAACTAAAGGCCTAATCTGCAATATTTATAAAATCATCATACAATACAGGGCACACAAACTATGCATACGCTAGATAAACAAACAGTAACCACCTCATGTCAAAGTAAAGCTCTCATCCATCTGTAGCACAAAGGGATTTCTTCAACGTATCTATACTTACATATCCGGTTCAAAAAAGATGCCCAAATATGACTTTGGGTCGGGCAAAAAAAACAAACACATAATGGATTGTCAGTATATATGCATGGCAAATAAATCATGCTCACAACACATGTTGAGAGCTCAAAGATACAAGACTTGGACCAGAAAAAATACAATAGTATAATCTGATGATTTGTAATAGTGTGGTACGAAATCCAGCCTTGATGCTTACTTCAACAAATAAAATGAAGACTGACAAAAATAAAATTTGTACCCAAAGGCCATAAAGAATCACAACATGAATTTGGTTGAGGCAAATACACAAACACATGAAGTGCATAAATAAAAAAGGCTCTGCAAACATGATATATGATCATACAAACATGGCACGTGATTTTAGAAAATTAAACAATGAGGGAATTATACTCCATATATGATTATTGTATAGAATATCAAAAGAAAGAAACTTACCTTAGGATTGTAGGAGCAACAATGGAAAATCTTCTATGAATGAACCCATATGTTGACAGTAGAAGGATATATAAGGGCTGTGAAATTGAGCTATTGATAAGGGTAAATTCAATATTTGAATTTGATATCAGCTTATCCAAAAATAGATTATCGGAAAGCAGGTTGGGGACAGATTATTAGAGCTGTCAATTCGGGAATAGGAAACGGGACGGGACGAAATTATGTTGTCCCACGACGGGAACGGGACGAGACGGGACGGGATAGAACGGGACGGGACTAAAATACTCCGTCCCATCCCGTCCCATACTAGGAGGGATAAGCGTTGACTAGGTGCCAAGGTCAAGGCCAAGGCCACGGCCTATTTATGCTTGAAACCCCAGCTTCAGCCTCCTCATATATAAGGCCAAGACACAATTTTCTTTCTTTTTGATATCAATGTGTGATAAGTCACGGCCAAGGCCAAGACCGAGCCAAGGTAAGGCCAAGACACAATTTTTTTTCTTTTTGATTCAATGTGGGATAAGTCACGACCAAGGCCAAGGGCCTCATCAGTCAATGTCATCAGCAACAACTCAGCAATAGCAAGCCTTTACACTTAACGTCCCGGGACGGGACGGGATGGGCGGGACTGCACTATGTTGTCACGAGACGGGAACGGGACGAAACGGGGCGGGACTAAAATATTCTGTCCCATCCCGTCCCATTTGTATGGCGGGACGATGTCCCGACGAGACCGTCCCAACTTGACGGCTCTACAGATTATGCAGGCACAAATTTTTGCATTTTTGAAGTCAACGCAAACGAGTTTTTCTTCCCAAACACACTATTGCGGTGGATTTTGGACGGAACGTGCGTTTGAGGTGTTCGAACGCACTCCCCCAGGGGTGCGCTCCCGAGTTTTAAAAACGAGAGAAAGGAAAGGAAATGAGAGGAAATCTAATATATATTCTTTCATAAAGTTACTCACGAGTTTTTTTAGGAAATAAGTTGAAGGAAATGAAGATTTTTTTAAAAAATTCTCTCCTACACAATCTTCCCAAAAGTGGGAGAAATTGGAAGGAAATGAAATCCTATAAAACAAAATTTTTGGTTAAACCTATTTTACCCCCAAGTATCTCTCTTTCTCTCTCTCTCTCTCTCTCTTTCTTTCATTAAGAGTATAAGTGTAATTCAATTTTTTTTTATTTCCTAAACTAATAAACACTTAAAAAAGTTATTGAATTCCTTTTCTTTCCCTTTCTCTTCCCTCCTTTTCTCTTCTATCCTTCAAAAATTCGGGAGCGAACCGAACCCTAGGTGTTGTGTGCTAAATTACACAAGCGTAGTGTGGGATAGATTGAAGAAGATCCATTCATCCGAAATAATATACATATACATATATTCTAGACATTTGAAAATTTTATTAATGTATCATTACTTGTGTTAATTATGATGTCTGGTTATTGTAAAAGTAAATTGGAGGGAGTGACCAAAAGAGTAACGAAAAGGAAAAGAGTAATACGCTAAAAAGCTCTAGATTAGATTAAGCGATATCAAGCAAATTAAGATATACTCCCTCCGTACCGCTTGAAATTGCACAATTACTGTTTGGACGGGGATTAAGGAAAAAAATAATGATATAAATGTTGTGAATGTAAAAGTAAAATAGGAGAGAGAATGAGTGGAGAGAATAGTAAATTATAATGGTGTTGTGAGTATTAAAATAATGTAGGAGAGAGAATGAAGGGAGGGAATAGTAAAGATTCTTTGCCATTTAGGAAGTGTGCAATTTGTAATGAAACGTCCAATAATGAAAGTGTGCAATTTGTAGCGAAACGGAGGGAGTAAATGATTATTTTTTATTTTTTAAAAAAGTGGTACATATATTATTCAAGTATCTGTTTAATCTAGGGGTGTAAATGGTTTGGTTCGGTTTAGGCCAATTTACGGATCAAGCCATTAGTTATCGATTTGGAAAAATCTGATCAAACCGAACCTAATCATGAAAAAATTCAAATTGAACCGAACCAAACCACCATGGTTTGGTTTGGTTTACATGGTTCGAACTGCGATTTAATTTTACGGTTCAAACCAAGGTTTAAACCACAGTTCAAACTACGGTTCAAACCATGAAATAGAATACGTCTTAAACCATTAATTATAACATGGTTTCAGACTACACAATTAATTGTCATGTTTGTTTGAATTTTTCAGACATAACATACATAAGAGATTCAAAATTTGAATGAAATTGTGCTTCAATGTTTATGATAACAACAATCCATTTGAGTACTTGTAATGATATGTGCTAGAAAATGAATTCAAACCTAAATGTGAGGTGAAGATGAAAGATATGCATATCTATGATTAAGAATGAACGGTTTGGTGATTTGATTTATCGGTTCGATTTGGTGGTTCGATCTTGCAGTCTCGAACCGTGGTTTGAGGGTCGCATATTAAGGAAACTTCTCCTAAGGTTTCCTAAGTTTATTGTTGTTATCTTTTTAGAATATTCTTGCACATATACCTTCATGACACTATGCACTTGGGTCGTCAGATTTTTTCCACGTCTCCACCTTCTCTTCATGCCTTCTGTGATGCGGATTGAGCTGGTGACAAAGATGATTTTGTGTCCACCTATGGGTTCTTTGTTTATCTTGTACGCAACCTGGTTATTTGGTCCTCCCGCAAACAACGTGCCCTTGCCCGGTCTACTACTGAGGCCGAATTTCGTGCGATTGCTGACACCACTGCTGAGCTTACTTGGGTTCGGAGCTTGCTTACTGAGCTCGAGATTTTTCTACCTTCTACACCAGTTATTTATTGTGACAACCTCGGTGCTATAACTTATTTAGCAAACCCAGTCTTCCACTCTCGGATGAAGCATGTGGCTCTCTCATTCCACTTTGTTCGTGAACAAGTTCGATCCCAGCTCTCTCTCAGGCAACACATTTCTGGCAACGATCAGCTCGCTGATGTTCTGACAAAACCGCTTCCCCGTATCCGCTTTCAGCAATTTATTTTCAAGCTTGGTCTTCTCCAAGGATCGTCCAGTTTGCGGGGACGTATTAAGAAAATATCATCTATTAAGGAAACTTCTCCTAAGATTTTCTAAGTTTATTGTTGTTATATTTTTATAATATTCTTGCACATATACTATTGTATTTAGAATAGGAAAATCAATATTGTATTTAGATTAGGAAACTCAATGTTGTGTTTAGAATAGAACTTTCTCTCTCATATACTATATATTTATAAGTATGTGAATAAAGAAAATGAGTTTTTTCAATCTTATACCGCAGATCAAACTGGATCACACGGTTTGACAATTTTTAAAAACGAACCAAATCGCTATTATTTGAAAATCGAACTAAACCGCATAATTTATTTTGGTTTGATTCTGAATCGCAATTTAAATCAAATCACTTACGCCCCTAGTTTAACCTTGACAAGGGGGAATAGTCTTATCAAAAGATCAAACAAAAACCATAAAGATAACGTAAAAGAGGATGACATCTAAATTGAAATCAAACGTGGTGGGTGACCGTCAAAATTGACCAAACTACACAGTCAACGCAACGGGACCTCTTTATAAATTAACACATCACAGAGACCTTCTAACAAAAATACTAAAAGGCCATACAGAAACCTCTGACTATTCGAATCTGAAAACCGATTTAGATTCCAAACCCTAACCTCATCGAATCCCCCTTTCAACAGGTACATCCTCCTTTCCTTTTCCAGTTTTGATTATTTCTAGGCTAATTTTCCACTATAAATATGTCTTCAATTTCGTAGATGAAGCTTGTTTTCATCTTGATTTTCTATCTTTGGGGTTTCAATTCAATTCAATTCAATTCAATATAATAGATTGTGTTTTTGCAGATGACTTCCGAGGTCAAAATTTTTACTTTCGAGGAAGTCTCGAAGCACAATAAGAAAGATGATTGCTGGATGATCATCTCCGGAAAGGTATGTTTTTTCTCTTCATGATTGGTTACTGTAATGTTAATATGTTTTCTTGATTACATTTGAATTTGGGTTGTCGTAATGATTATTACTTTTTCATATTACATATATCTTTGTTATGAGCTAGAATTAATAATCAGTAATTTCATATTCAAGGGTTGATTTTGGGTTCTGCTTGAAATTCTACTGTGACTATTATTTAGCCTAGAAAAGCAAGATCTACACAGAAATTTAGTTTTGAAAGTGAGGTGCCCTGCATATGTAGTTGAAAGTGAGGTGCACGACATATATTGGCATTGCATGCAAACATTGATTAATTATCGTGTTATGTTATTGATTAAAAATTGCATTGTATTCATGTTATGTTTAGTGTGGCTAAATAAATTTAATAGTGTAATGGCCCATTCTCATATAAATTCTCATATATCCATTTAAGTACAACAGTTATTCCCGCCCATATCAAATTGGTCCTCAAGTTTTTGGTTATCTATGGTTGAGAAATCAATGTCCGTACCATCAAATAAATTGAAAAATCTCTCCCACAATCATATGTTTCTCCCAAACCTCATATATCAGTCCCTTGATCCTGATATACTTTATATCTTTCTAAATATCATACATTTTGTGAATCAGTTAGTCAACATGTAAATAAATGACAAATGTGAGAAAAAAATAGGAATTTTGTTCTGTACCATGCAGTGGGAAGCCATGAAATTTTCCAAAGGGGGTCAAGATTGTTTTTAGAATAAATATCTAACAACGATTAAATTTATGTCCACGGTTGTCTTTAAGGAATTCAATTTCACTAACAACAATTAAATTAATGTCCATGGTTTCCCTGTTATGTACACACATAAGAACAAAATAGTGTGGCCTTGCTTCCACTCTTTATGGTCCTGAATTCTAGTATGAATCATATATTTTTATGGTTTATAGTGGAAAGAGCTTTATTAAAGGCATCTCCTTGCAAAATGCATGTTATCATCTTTGATGCTACTCCATTCCAATCTATTGACACTACTGCGAGTTTCATCCATAGTTGTGAAAGGCTAGACCTCTCTCGCTTGCCTCGCATTTTTTGCGCCTTTAGGGGCCAACCGTCTTTTGATTTTGAGGCAGGCTATTGTGCGTCTTTTTGGCACAATCGAGGTCTTTCTTGGTTATGGCGAGAGGCGTGAACAATCCGTCTTTGTTAAAAGGCTTAATAGGCATCAATGTAATGTTAAACTAGGTCATTTTTTTAATTGTAGTTTAATATTTTAGCTTAAAATGTGTTGTTTTGGGAAATCAATGTTCATACCTAGGCATTGAATTATACGTTTAAAATTATATATTCAAATTTACTTATTTTCACGCTTTTAAATGACTACTTGTTTACTGATTTGAACATCAAATGTGTTTTTTTTCTTAAAATTCTCACTTTTGGGGTGTTTTAATTGTGTTAAGTTGCTCTTACATGTGAAATAGTGACCTTTATTTAATGCAAAATTCTTGTTCTTAACATGTCTAGGCTTTGTTCAAAATATTTTACATATATATTATTTTACTATTCCTTTTGCTCTTTTTTACCGTCTTGCTCGCCTTTCGATCGCCTTTCGATCGCCTTTCAACTGCCTCGTCATTTGCCTTTTCTAGGAACCTCTTGCCCGTTTCTCTCCTTTCGCCTTTAACAACTATGGTTTCATCTTTAAGGAGTTCAATTTCTCTACAAATAAATTTAGATCCTCGGTTCCCTGATATGTGCACACATCTTGTTTTTGTGGTGCAACACTTCACTAAACTAATTACATGTAAGCTAAACTTGCTTTTCAGATTATTGTCTATTTTAAACTTTTAAAGTGTGATTTTTTGGCTCAAAATTTGATGTTTATACATAATTAGCAATATCGATGTGTGGATAGTTTTGATTCCACTTTAATCCCTTTTGTGTTGATCTATTAAAAACTGAATACAAATCTCAAGTTGAATACTCTACTCCTTGGAAATCCTTGTTCTTTGATGTTTATACAATAATAAGAAACATTGTACATTTATGTATGATTAGTTCTAATTCCACACTCTTGAGTTCATATATTAAGTAGTTTTTCCTTTGTTCCAATTGAAGGGTTGTGTATTCCTTTTTGACCCCCATTGAAGTTAACGTTTTCCTTTTTTTTTTACAACATATTTAATACACTAACATGTATTTTAAATTCAAATATGTTCACCTATTATGTATTAAAATGTTTGTAGGGGATGTTAAGAAAATTATTATATTATCAAATCATTTCCTTATTTTGTGTTTATTTAAATGTTACCCTTCTATTGGGGCAAGGAGTAATATACATAAAATTGTATCCATAACATTAAAATTTCTAAAGATATTTTGTTTTCTCAAAATATAGAGTGGGTTCTTATCTTATGGAAATCGATTGAATTCATCTCTACATGTAAAATTAACGAGGAGAAAATGAGTGGAGTAAGGGGTTATTGTGGGTCTATGTATATATGTGTATTGTGTATTAATATACATATGTATTATGTGATTAATATTGTAGCTGCCAATATTGCACATGTAATATGAGAGCTATAAAATTCAGTTACACAGATTTTGTGTTTGTTTCTGAAGAAATGACTTAAGGTATTTAGTCAGAATGTTCTAGTACCCAGACCACGTCCCAAAGTTGGTGAAAGATTGCCAAGAGAACCACAAATCTTGCACATTCACATGGGGAATTGTCTCTTTGATTGTTTGGCACATTAGGAGTGATCCCCTCAGTAGTCAGTTTGATTGTTTGGCATATTAGAAGAGATCCTCTGCTTCTCTAATGTAAAACATATTTAAGTATCTCTTTGTGTTCAAGATTTTGTTTCTTGTTGTATCATAATGTTGGTTTCCAACTTTTATTTTTGACTTAGGTTTACGATGTGACCCCATTTATGGACGATCATCCTGGGGGTGATGAAGTAATGGTATTGGCAACTGGTGAGACTTATTTTCTCTTCACTATCCTTGGTGCTGTTGTTCATTAACCATAACTCACTGTTTCATTTGTCGTGCTTATTTGATTTGCAGAGAAAGATGCCACCGAGGATTTTGAAGATGTGGGCCACAGTGATAATGCCAGAACTCAGATGAACGATTTTTATGTTGGAGATGTTGATCTTTCAACAATTCCCCAGAAGAAAAAGTATGTGCCACCTTCAAAGACTTCCACATCTGCCAAAGCTTCTGGAAGTTCGTCTAGCATTTTGCCATACTTGTTACCCCTAATGGTCTTGGTATTAGCATTTGCGTACTACAAATTTGCTATAAAAGCTTAGGTAGACAATTTATAATTTTGTGGAGCTCTATTCATTCCTTCTATCCAGCATCATGTATTATGTTTTGCTCTCGAGTGACTTTGGGGTCAGGCATCCCCTTTGGTGGAGTTTGTCCCTTTTGTCTATTTTGACAAAAGGAAGAAGAAAAACAAACATAAAACAATTATTTATGTTATATTTAATAAAGGGTGTGTACCAAATTTTTTCATAGTGAGCATAATTTGATCTATTTGTAGCTCAATTCCTGTTGATCAGAGTTATGATAGTTTTGCTGCAAGTATAAACTAGTCCACTAGCATAACCAGATTTCATCACAGTTGATGGATTCAAAAGCACAATGGCAAGGAGTTAGATTGACATTTGAGAGATTTCAAAGATGGGTTAGTTTGATTAACGAGAAGGATAGGCGAAGGTTGTATGTCTCAATCCTTCCGATATTTTGGATGTGTCGGGACATTGCATTAGGGATTTCTCTTAATATTGTCAAGACTATTGAGATTACGACGAAATGATCTGGGAATTTAGGCCATCTGTTAGGTTAAGGATGCAATATGTCTGTTTCATTTATTTATTTTTCCCATGAAGGATAAGTTTTTCACTGCAATATGCATCACTTGGTTCCATTCAAGTTTACAAAAAAAAAATTGTACACTCTCGAAAGTTTCACCAACCTTTTCGTTCCCAAGTTCTTCTTCCAACTTCGTTAACTTTTCCTTGTTTTTTTTTGCTCTTCCCATTCAACTTCGTTCCAAAGTTCTTCTTCCAACTTCATTAGCTTTTCCTTGTTGTTTTTTTGCTCACCCTAATCAACTATTCCGTCCCTTGTAACATGAAATAATTTGAAAATGTCACATCAGTCAGTCGCTTTCTGGATGGTTAGATTAGCTCAATAAAGGTAGGATTGTTTTTGACCCCCGCTCCCACCAACATGGCCATTAATGCAATCAAACTATCATGCAGGTACTAACAACGAAACGCGTTCAATGGGGCTAAGGAAAAAAGATGAGATGTACATGTTTATAACCAACTCCTAGTCCTTACTAATATTAGCACCCTATCTACTCTCAAGTGGTCTTTCCTCTCAACATTAATTAAAATTCATCTGACAAAATTGTTTCTTAAAGTTGTTCCTCATCGATCCCAACTTAATCTGTGTGGTAGATGGGAAAAACTTTCTTGATGTGATTTCACTTTGGGTCATTAAGTTATCGAGGTTTGCTTGTGCCCAAGTATTTTGCACAAGTAAAATCGGGTTGGTGAAACTTTTGAGCCAAAGTTGAATCCGGTGAATGAGATAAAGGAAGAAAGTACTCCCTCCTTCCGTCCCGAGATGATTTTTCTCATTTTCTTTTGTTGTAGATATGGAATTACTTTGAGCACTTGCTACACTAACAATAACAACCCACCTTTTATTCCCTACCAACTTTCTCTCTCATACTTTACTTTTCATACTCACAATTTTTTTTTAATCCACGCGCTAAGTCAAACTAGTAACATTAAATTGGGACGGAGGGAGTAGCATTTATAATTGTGTTTTGATATAGTTTTATATTTTCATTAAAATAATTAAATCAATCTTAATTTATTGCTTATAGTCTTCTTTTTATTATATTTTTTAAAAAAATATGTTTTATTAATGAATGAATTAATATACTCCCTCCGTCCCGGTCAACTTAGGATTTTTTGAAATGGCACGGGGATTAAGGAAAAGATAAATGTTGTGAGTGTAATTTAAAAATAGGAGAGAGAATGAGTGGAGGGAATAGTAAATTATAATGGTGTTGTGAGTATTAAAATAATGTAGGAGAGAGAATGAGTGGAGAGAATAGTGATTTAAGGTTTCCATTTTGGGCCGTCCTAAGTCGGGTGGGACGCTCAAAATGGCAAAAAGTCCTAAGTCGGCACGGACGGAGGGAGTATTAAGAGAGTGACACTTTATAAAAATCATATTTGGTAGGTGAAAGTCTTGTAGCTAGGACTGTAACCAGATGTACACAGACTTGTGTGTACAGTTGTGCACACAACTGTCATCACAACTTACTGAACATAATTTTTCAGAAAATAAAATAAATAAACATAATTAAATGCAGCGAAATAACAACGAATTTAAACACTTCAGCAATACTATGCTTGCTGGAAACCTTTCATAAAATACAACATTGTTGAGAACAAGTTGTAAACAAAACTTACAATAATGAAAGAAAAATAAACTTACGAAAAGATCAAATTGGTTCTACAATAAGAACACAAAACCAATTTTGAAAGATCAAACTCTAATCTTCAAGAAACCAATAAAACACTCGAGGATTTCTCTCTCTATGCGCCGGATGTGATCTCTGAAAAACCGTATTGAATAAAGGGGGCGGAAGTCTCCTTTTATAGCCAATCAAGAATCCTTTGTTGATAAGGATTCAATCACTTGTAAACCGGATCCTCCTTTCCTTATCTTTAAGTGTCCTTTCTTCCTTGAGTTTCCTACCTAAAATACATAAAAACATATCTAAACAAAAAGTCAAATGTTAGTAAAAACCTAACTCTATATTTACAACTTTCCTAATCTATTTATGTAAACATATACAAACCATAATTACAAAAATAAAAAAGAAATCTCAAGAGTATATTCTTACTCTTTCAATCTCCCCCTATTTTTGTGATTATTGATAAAAACTGCAAAATCGAGATTATCAATTTCAAACCTACCAGAATAGGAAAAATAAAAGATATTATATTCATACTCTTTCAATCTCCCCCTATTTTTGTGGTTCTGGTCAATACATGTAATTATCACCACAAGGAAAGGCAAACTTCCCCTTCACGCAATGGGCTCCATTCTATCAAACTCCCCCTAAACTGGTCGTATCTCTCGGTGATGATCATCTCATGTATCTCTCTTGTAACCAGATGTGCACAGACTTGTGTGTACAGTTGTGCACACAAGTGTCAGCACAACTTACTGAACATAATTTTTCAGAAAATAAAATAAATAAATAGAATTAAATGCAGCGGAATAACAATGAATTTAAACATTTCAGCAAGACTATGCTTGCTGGAAACCTTTCATAAAACACAGCCTTGTTGAGAACAAGTTGTAAACAAAACTTACAATGAAAGAAAAATAAACTTACGAAAAGATCAAATTGGTTCTACAATAAGAACACAAAACAGAAAAACCAATTTTGAAAGATCAAACTCTGATCTTCAAGAAACAATAAAACACTCAAGGATTTTTCTCTCTATGCGCCGTATGTGATCTCTGAAAATCCGTATTGAATAAAGGGTGCGGAAGTCTCTTTTTATAGCCAATCAAAAATCCTTTGTTGACAAGGATTCAATCACTTGTAAACCGGATCCTCTTTTCTTATCTTCAAGAGTCCTTCTTTCCTTGAGTTTTCTACCTAAAATACATAAAAACATATCTAAACAAAAAGTCAAATGTTAGTAAAAAACCAAACTCTATATTTACAACTTTCCTAATCTATTTATGTAAACATATACAAACCATAATTACAAAAATAAAAAAAAAATCTCAAGAGTATTGAACGGTATAAACCGAGATACGAACATGGGCTTGCTAGAACTGGGCCCAAAAGGATTGGGCCATAAACATAATCCAATAATACAAGTGTTATGGCCGAAGAACATCTTCCTCGTATGACGAGGAACATTCTCCTCGGCCTTAAACCAATGATGGGCTCTTCATACCTGGCTTATCATACTCCGAGATGTCACAAATGACGAGGAAAGAAATGTTCTCACCTCGACATATTATAAAATGACGAGGAGAGAGAATTGTTTACCCCGGCATGTTACCTTGCCGGCCAATCACCAAATGACGAGGAAGCAGAATCATTCACCTCGGCCTACTTGCCAAGGCCGAGATAAAACATTTATGTTCCTCGGCGTTCCGGCTAGCAGATTACACAGTCCTTATCAAACAAGGATTCTACAGTCATGATCCAATCAGGATTACAATTACCAACATCAACTCATGTCAAACAATGACTCCTTTAACAGATATAATTCTTTTAGGATTATATCTTATCTCTTTACAAGTTCATTCAAACATGAATTCTATCAATCCATCCCTATAAATACAAGCCTCATGGCTCATTATTTGGTACGTTACTTTTTACATAGCAGAAACTCTGTCAATTTAGTTTCTCATACAAAAACCGTGAACTTACTCTCACGCCGGAGGGCCTTTAGCCGGATCCGCCCCGGCTTAGTTTACGTGTTTTCTCTTATTTTCAGGCCTTGCAATCAAGGAGCATTCATCGGCTTGGATTTGGGGCGATTTGACGATTTTGACATCATCAATTGGTTCGATTCTTAGGAAATCGATTCAAACACCCTTTGTTTGGCTGGAAAAGTCGCACGGCTTTGTTTTACGCGGAAAGTTTCTAGTTTGAACGGAAGTTTACGGACCGTTTTGGCTCTGTTAAAGATTAGTAGGAATCTGCAAATTTCGGAATTTGCCCAGTTTGGTTGAAACCGTTTAGCATTCGAATTTTGTCCCAATTTGGGTAGGAAAATTTGGCATTGTCAAAGTTGCCAAATTGCGGTTTCTTAGTTTGGGTCAAATTACGCTCCAGAATTTGATTGGAAATTGTGATTTTTGGGAAATTCGCTTAATTTGTAATTTGTTGATTGGTTTACAATGGACGGACAATCTGCTTGAAGTGTTACGGCTGGGGACCCAACCCAAGTGAATGGGGGTGAACACTGGAGCTGAGGAGCTGCCTCCTTCTCCTCCTCTACCTCAGCCAGACGCCCCTCCTCCCCTCGCCATGTGTGAATACCCCGTCCCGATGCAACGCGCATTCGGAAGTTTGAAATAATTAATCATATAATGTCGAATCGAAATAGGATATTCATTTAGTGACACTCGATTTAAACCATATTAAAAATATTAGTTTAATTTTGAGAGTCGCCACGCCACTTTGATATAGCCCAAAGCTTTGAAAAAAGGCTAAACAGTTAATTGGGTTCGGGGGTCAAGTTCTGACGAGAAGAAGAAACGTTATCACTCCTATTGCCCGACGAATCGGTCTTTCTAGCAGGTGGGGTGTTGGTTGTGTGCGGTGTTTACAGGAATAGATAGAAGAAACGGGATCATGCATAAGGAGGAGGGGAGAGAAAGAATTAATTGATGATCACACCCTAGAACCTTTGAGTTAGGCCCTCGGAAGGTGCACTAATCAACGTTCATCCTTGGGGGATGTTTGATCATGGGACCATTATTACTAAGGTGGAAGGAAAGAAATAGTTCCTAGATCCATTGGGTTTCTTAGGGCGAAACCTTAGATCATCCTCGGCTATGAACAATTAAATATATTAAAACAACCCTAAATCTAGCATATATGGCATAAGCAAGAAATAAAGCAATTAAAATATACTAAGCATGCAAACAATAAATAATAATAAAGACAATAATAATAAAGACAGAAAAAATAAACAGAAGACTTACCTAATGATGGCAAGGCTTTTGGATAGAATCTATGAAGATTCGAAGAACGTGCTTGATAAAATATTTAGACTTAGAAAACTCGAGTTTAGTCTCAAGTTTTCTATGGAGGAAACCTCAAGTTTTGTCTTGAGTTTTCCGTGGAATAATTCCGTGTTTAAAGTGTGAGGCGGAGTGGGGTTTATATAGTGAAAGGGATTGGGGAGGAACGGCTGAGAAAGCGATGTGGGAAAAAGCAATGGGTCGATCGACCAATAGTTAATTTTATGAGCTTGGCCCAAGCATCCCAGGCCTTGGCCCAAATTGGCCTAGAAGCTGGCCCCATTTTGCTATTGCTTGGCCCCAAATTCTAGCATGCTGGCCGGCCATCCTTGGTGGTGCTTCAAATTGCAATGCCGTGGCCTAGGATAGGATTTGTACCATTATTATTCGTTTCGTTCCACGATTTTGCAGTCGCATTTTGGCCACTCTAATGACTTCTTTTGCAATTCGCTCTTTAGGATATTATCTTTCATTTAATCCCAGGAATTTTTATATATCAATTTCGTCCCAAATTTCCTTATTTCCTGTTTAGTCCCTGAAAATTCAATAAATTCCAATTTGGTCCAAAAGCTTCCAAATGCCAGTTTAGTCCCTGAATTTCCCGAATTGCACTCCAGTCCCTTTTTTCGGACCGGGTACTAACAGTAGCCCCTCGGCGACGCTTCTTGTAAGACAAGTGGGGTCGACGATAAAAGAATAGGATCCGTCCTGAAAAAAGGGATTTCAGGAGGTAAGGAAAGTGATCTTGCGGATGCGAGGATTGGACTCGAGCGAGTCGCAAAGGATGACCAGATAGGTCAAGTGGCTGGACCCACGTCGGGCTACCTACGTATCCCAAAAGGAATCAAGCCAAGTCGTAGTTCAAAAGAGTGGGCGTTTTTAATACCCGAGAATGGCGGATGTGTGGCGTCAAGGATACGTGACTGCACGGGAGTCACCAAAAGATTTGTGAAAATTTGACTTCTGCGGGAGTCGCCACTTGCGAAAAATTTGACCTCTGCGGGAGTCACCCCTCGTGAAAAATTTGACCTCTGCGGGAGTCACCCCTCGTGAAAAATTTGACCTCTGCGGGAGTCACCCCTCGTGAAAAATTTGACCTCTGCGGGAGTCACCCCTCGTGAAAAAATTGACCTCTGCGGAGTCACCCTCGTGAAAAATTTGACCTCTGCGGGAGTCACGCCCTCGTGAAAAATTTGACCTCTGCGGGAGTCACCCCTCGTGAAAAATTTGACCTCTGCGGGAGTCACCCCTCGTGAAAAATTTGACCTCTGCGGGAGTCACCCCTCGTGAAAAATTTGACCTCTGCGGGAGTCACCCCTCGTGAAAAATTTGACCTCTGCGGGAGTCACCCCTCGTGAAAAATTTGACCTCTGCGGGAGTCGCCTCGTGAAAAATTTGACCTCTGCGGGAGTCACCCCTCGTGAAAAATTTGACCTCTGCGGGAGTCACCCCTCGTGAAAAATTTGACCTCTGCGGGAGTCACCCCTCGAAATGGAGGATAGACCTCTGAAATGTGGGAAACTGTAGCTGCCAAAGGACTTAGGCTACTATTTACTGATGAAGAATAGTTGTGTGAATTGATTGGGATTATCATGGCTTCCCGAGCCGAAGAACCAAGCGATTAAAAGATTGGGATAATCATTGCTAAGGCTTAGAGAGGAGTCTTGTCTCCTAGGCTCAAGGCTAGGGTTTTAGAGAGGCATTTGTCACCTAGACATGAGGCTAGGGTTTAGAAAGGTATTTGTCACCTAGGCTTGAGGCTAGGGTTTAGAGAGGTATTTGTCACCTAGGCTTGCTTAAGGCTAGGGTTTAGAAAGATTTTTGTCATCTAGGCTTGAGGCTAGAGTTTAGAAAGGCATTTGTCATCTAGGCTTAAGGCTAGGATTTAGAGAGGAATTTGTCATCTAGGCTTAAGGCTAGGGTTTAGAGAGGAATTTGTCATCTAGGCTTAAGGCTAGGGTTTAGAGAGGAATTTGTCATCTAGGCTTAAGGCTAGGGTTTAGAGAGGTACTTGTTACCTAGGCTTAAGGCTAGGGTTTAGAGAGGTACTTGTTACCTAGGCTTAAGGCTAGGGTTTAGAGAGGTATTTTGTGGTAATTCTGGACAAGGCAATTTTGAGCAGAAAGGTTATGGTTTAAGCAAGGCGAGGCTGAGTAAGTGTCGATGATAGAAGGTGGGATTAGGTAAGTTTGATGTCTAGAGATAAGGACCGAGTCATCTTGAGAGAGAGGCGTCTTTGATAGACTTGAAGAGTTTGAAAATTTGTGGAGACCAAAGAGTGATTTTTGTAAATAAGGTACCAAGGAGGACAGTATTTTGAAAGCATGTTTATTTGATAAAGAGGCCTTATGATTAATCATGTCTCTAACTAACTCAAAGAGTTTGCCACATGCTGATCTTGATGACAAGGGATGCCCTTCATGCTAGATATGACTTCATTGGAGCTCCGATTTTTGTTAGAGCCCTTTGACCTTTTACGAAGAACCACGTAGTCGACCCATTTTTGTTGAGGGAGCCCCAATGTTTGATGAAGTGACCTTGGCGAAGTCCGATTGATGATGAATGGCGAAGCCCCGATTGATGATGCAAAGCAAACCTGAAGGGAATGGCGAAGCCCCAGTTGATGATGCAGAGCAAACCTGAAGAGAGCCTGAGAGAACAACTTAACAAAAGCCCCAGCTTGGAGAGATTCAATGCATCCCTATTTGCAGACAGAGTCATCTTGCGGCCACGGGCGACCCCTCGTTTCGAACAATGGTCAATCGGTCATTGGACAAGACTCGGAAATGTATATGTGCGGGCGCATTTTTCGAAGGTGGGAATGGATCCCGAGTTCGTGTATGACACTTTCGCTTTTGGGTTTGACTCTTTTGGGAGAGTATAAGCATCACAAGGTGTGGAAAAGTGTATGGAAGCCCCTATGAGCAGAAAGACAGTGTTTGGCTCTATTTTCCTATGATGTAGAAAAAGAAGACTTGTCGAGACATTTGAAGAATTTATTTTATTTAGAATTACATCTTGATTGCTCGTGAATGGACCTCATTTGATTGGTTTATCAAATTCCAATTATATAAGTAAACAAATAATGGCTTGCTTTGATTAGAAAATTTGGAATAAGAGAGAGAATTGATTGATGGTGAAATCGCTCGACTTTTAGAAGGAGAAGGATGTTCCGTTGTTGCTTCTTTGCTGGGCATTCGGTGGTAATTGTGGTGCGGGCTGCCGTTGCATTGATCTTCTTCATGGGAAAGAATGAAAAATAGAAAAAGGATTGGGGTGGAAGAAAAGGTGGGAATTGTGATTATAACCCAAAGATTTTTTCATTCCTTCAAGTGAAGATTCTTTGTTCCTTTGTTCTCGCAAGCCGAGGGAGTAGTCCACGGCGCGTGTCTCCTTGCTTTTACCGGAGTGCCGCCGAGAGGCACGGATGCGAAGCCCAGTGAGACTTTTGCGAGACGGTGTTTGAGGAGTCGAATGAACGAATTTCAAGAATAGGACGAGTTCCCAAACTTGGAGAGAATATGTAATATGCTCACGTAGGATAACAAGTGACTCAAAAATATGAATATGCATTTCTTTTAAATAATCTTTTGAGAATGCCATCCGGTAGCGGTTGTAGCTGGGCTTTGGATTGCGATCGACCATTGGATGATGTTTAACATGACCTCTTAAAGTGAGAGGTCGGCTGGGCCATTTGCTGAGAGGTTGGCTTGAGGGATGTGTTTGGAATTTCTAAGGTGAAGGGATTTTCTTGTTGCTGCTTCTTCAGAACCTCTAAGAGTGAGGTTAACTTTGATTTTGATAAGGTCAAGGGTGGTGATGGAATCCTCTAAAAGTGAGAGGATGAACTTTGGAATGGGTTTATGGGATTTGTCCAAGAGGGAATCTTTATTGCTTCTTCTCGCGAGTTTGTTGTGATTTCAGCAGGTAACTTGATCACGATAGTACCTTCACTCGATGTCTCATTTTCCTTGAGATGGGAGGTTCACTTCGGGGTGATGAAGTTTTTTTTTTTTTTTTTTTTTTTTTTTTTTTTTTTTTTTTTTAACACCCTCTTATCGAGAAAAGCCTTCGGATTTGTTTGCTCGCGATAGCCCCTAGTGTATGCCTTAGGATGGTTTTACCTTTTCCCTCTTGGGCTTGGAGGTGGTCCATTCGAGGGAGCCCCTTGTATGAGTTTCTTTTGCATTCCGCCTTTCTTGAGCTTGGAGATGATTACTTCCTTTGTGAGTCGAGGGAGCCCCTAGTATGGGCTTCTTCCTTAGGGTCTCAAAACTTGTCGATCTTGAAATGAAAGGGTATTATTTAGTGAGGATAAGGTTATGGCTTCCTATGGTGAGAGGTTTAAGCTTCAATCGCTACTGGATGGCATTCTCAAAAGAGTATTTAAAATAAATGCAAACTCATTTAACCGACCTATTAATGTAAGGCAAAATATATTCAGACCATGGGAAAGATGTGTGAGCATATTCAATGAAAGCTTATCGATCAAAAATGGAAAGTCAGAGAAGACGCGAGATTGGGGGGTTGGTGAGCCCCAAGTTGATATTCATGCAGTACTTGTGAAGGATAGGAACAACTCCTTGCATTTTCTTTAAATTGCAGTGGCGTGAGCAGCTATTTCCTGATGGTGAGCAACAACGGTCTTTGTGCTAGTCTTGACCATATGGAAAGGAGGTCAAATGGGGGTTTAAAATAAATGATCATATGAAAAGGATGTTTAAGTGGGAGAGAGTGTATTTGGGGAAGTGTATGCTCGAGGGAGTATAGGGGGAGTGTACAAGGAGAGGGTCTGGCGATAGTGTATGGAAAGTATATGGTGGAGTATGGAAGGGTGTATGAGAGAGGGATGTATAGAGATGGTGTATATGAAGAAGGAACGGTGAGTTGTTTACTCCAATCAAAGCATTCATTCATTGTTTACTTTATTAGCCGGTGAGTTTATCAGTGAGATTAGCAACCAATTGATAATTATAAATAAAACAATCTTCTTGAAAGTAATGCGAGATTATGTCTCAAGTCTAGAGAGAAAAGAAAGAAAGACCCTTTTTTATTATTGAAGTAACTAATCTAAAGTGGACATTACATACCAATGCCCAAAATGGACGTAAGAAAGACACACTAGAACCTACAAGACTGAATGAATCTAAATCCTTCCTTGAAGTACGAGGGCTTCTTCATCGATGAGGCCTTGGTTGATCAAATTTTGAATCAAGCGTTTCAGCTGCTTACAGTTGTCAGTGGTATGCCCAACGTACTTGTGGTATCTGCAAAACTTGGATGTATCCAGGTTAGCTCTCGGATTAATAGGCTTGTAATTCTCGAGTGGCTTGATCAAACTCTTTTCCACCAAAATGTCGAAGAACTCACCCACAGGCATTCTTAAGTCATCAAAATGTTCCTTGTTGATCTTCTTCTCGGGTATTGGTGCCTTTCGTTGGTTGGTGGTCACAGCAGGCATCCTGAATGAGAAATTCTGATGTGTAGGACCATAAGGGGAACCATAAGCATGTGGATGATAGGGACCCCGGAATTGAATAGGGGGAGGAACTCTTCTCAAGTATTCCTGAATGTAAGACAAATGGTATTGCTCAATTTCATGCATGTCTTTGAGGAGGTTGATCACTCCCAACCTCATGTTTGAGACTTCTTTGAGGGCTTCAATGCTTTTCTCCATAGACATGATGTGGAATTCAGCAGAACATATGGCGGAGTCAAGCCAATGAGTTGAATTAGATTCATAATTAATCTTAAGGCATCCTTGAGAAAATAGTTGATCTCCACAATTTGAGTTTGGCCAGAGTGAAGTTGCCTACGTAACCCTTACCATTTAAGATATGAGTCTCAGGTCACCGTAGTTCGAGGGGGCCCCGATTGATGATACAACCAGGGTTAAGTTTAGAGAAAGAGAGAGGATGAATGTAAAAGAGTCCGTTTGGTGAAAAAAGGAGAGGAAGATGACTCGATCCTTGGTCAAATATGAGTGAGGGTGATCTAGACGAGCTAATTGGACTTGGTAAGTTGGCTTAGGTAGGCCCTAGATGGTGGTTTGATCTATATGGGTCGAGAGAGGTTTGATCTAGGTGGGTCTTTAGCTGAAGGGTGCTAGAGATAAAGGATCTAAACTATGGATGGTTTTAAGACTAAGGGAGAAAACTGCGGATGGTTCAAGAGGTAAGAGGTAGAACTTTGAAGGGTCCTAAATTGAGGATGTAGACCGTGGGGGTCTAAGGTAGAGGAATGGACCATGGATGGTCCAAGAGACGAGGGGTGGACCTCGAAGAGTCTCAGGTGGAAGGGTGGACCTAGATAGAGAGAGTGGACCTCGAAGGGTCCTAAATTGAGGAGTGGACCTCGAAGGGTCCTAAATTGAGGAGTGGACCTTGAACTGTCCAAGATATGAGGAGCGGACCTTGAACGGCCCAAGATATGAGGAGTGGACCTTGAAGGATCCAAGAGAAGAGGAGTAGACCTTGAAGGATCCAAGAGAAGAGGAGTGGACCTTAAAGGGTCCAAGAGATGAGCGGACCTTGAACGGCCCAAGATATGAGGAGTGGACCTTGAACGGTTCAAGATATGAGGAGTGGACCTTGAACGGTCCAAGATATGAGAAGTGGACCTTGAATGGTCCAAGATTGGGAGAGTGGACATAGTATAGGAAGAGCACCACGAAGGGTCAAAGAGTGGACCTTGAACGGTCCAAGATAGAGAGACTGATCCTAGAGCGGTCCGCAGTAGAGGGTGTGGACCTTGAAGGGTCCAAGAAGTAAAAAGTGGACCTCGGAGGGTCCTAGAAATGGAGAGTGGACCTCGGAGGGTCCTAGAAATGAGGAGCGGACCTCGGAGGGTCCTAAAAATGAAGAGTGGACCTCGGAGGGTCCTAAAAATGAAGAGCGGACCTCGGAAGGTCCTAAAAATGAAGAGCGGACCTCGGAAGGTCCTAAAAATGAAGAGTGGACCTCGGAGGGTCCTAAAAATGAAGAGTGGACCTCGGAGGGTCCTAAAAATGAAGAGCGGACCTCGGAAGGTCCTAAAAATGAAGAGTGGACCTCGGAAGGTCCTAAAAATGAGGAGTGGACTTCGGAGGGTCCTAAAAATGAAGAGCGGACCTCGGAGGGTCCTAAAAATGAAGAGTGGACCTCGGAGGGTCCTAAAAATGAAGAGTGGACCTCGGAGGGTCCTAAAAATGAAGAGCGGACCTCGGAAGGTCCTAAAAATGAAGAGTGGACCTCGGAAGGTCCTAAAAATGAGGAGTGGACCTCGGAGGGTCCTAAAAATGAAGAGCGGACCTCGGAAGGTCCTAAAAATGAGGAGCGGACCTCGGAGGGTCCTAGAAATAAGGAGTGGACCTCGGAAGGTCCTAGAAATGAGGAGCGGACCTCGGAAGGTCCTAAAAATGAGGAGCGGACCTCGGAGGGTCCTAGAAATGAGGAGCGGACCTCGGAGGGTCCTAAAAATGAAGAGCGGACCTCGGAAGGTCCTAAAAATGAAGAGTGGACCTCGGAGGGTTCTAAAAATGAAGAGTGGACCTCGGAGGGTCCTAAAAATGAAGAGCGGACCTCGGAAGGTCCTAAAAATGAAGAGTGGACCTCGGAAGGTCCTAAAAATGAGGAGTGGACCTCGGAGGGTCCTAAAAATGAAGAGCGGACCTCGGAAGGTCCTAAAAATGAGGAGCGGACCTCGGAGGGTCCTAGAAATAAGGAGTGGACCTCGGAAGGTCCTAGAAATGAGGAGCGGACCTCGGAAGGTCCTAAAAATGAGGAGCGGACCTCGGAGGGTCCTAGAAATGAGGAGCGGACCTCGGAGGGTCCTAAAAATGAAGAGCGGACCTCGGAGGGTCCTAAAAAAGAAGAGCGGACCTCGGACGGTCCTAGAAATGAGTTAAGCATTTTATTTACAAAAAAAGCCCTCTATTATTTATTTTTTTTATAGAACCTACTCTTGGTTGGAAGGGATACCCCTTTTTCGCAACTAACTAAAGGTCCTAAAGTGGTGGATCCTAACGACTAACCGTCTCATATAGACATTTAAGATGATATTTATGGGAAGTACTACAGACCTATGATAAGACAAGATCTTTTAACAAGCACTCGACTTTACATGGCACATCCTTTAAAAGGAAATCAAAATTTTTTTGTGCTCTTTTCTCTCTATAGATCTTGACTTATCACTGATTCGTAGTGACTCAACATAAAGACCTTATTAATTGTCTACATGAAAAAGCTAGTCAAACCAACCGGTCACAAGGAGTGTATTCCTAGAAAAGTGGGTGACGCAAGGGTTAGGTTTTAGGTTCCCACCGTGCAGCCGAAGCGCACTGATGAGTGGATGGCCAAGTGAGACTCGGAAGGGAGGAGACATGATCACCACACTTCCCGCACTTTGACTTCTCCGAAGGGTAAAAGGGTGTCTGTGCAGTGTGACACGGACTCTAGTGGTAGTGTGAGGTAGAGAAATCTAATTCCTTTTAGAGAAAAAAGAGAAAGATTTTTTATTTACATGAAATGCATGCATGCAATGCAACAGTTAAGAGTAAAGAAAATAAAAAAGAAAGCAAAATACAACACCACAAAGGAAAACGAAAGTCTGACCCACTTAGTTTGAAAAGATTTCAAAACAGTCCCCAGCAGAGTCGCCACTGTGAATACCCCGTCCCGATGCAACGCGCATTCGGAAGTTTGAAATAATTAATTATATAATGTCGGATCGAAATAGGATATTCATTTAGTGACACTCGATTTAAACCATATTAAAAATATTAATTTAAATTTTGAGAGTCGCCACGCCACTTTGATATAGCCCAAAGCTTTGAAAAAAGGCTAAACAGTTAATTGGGTTCGGGGTCAAGTTACAACGTAAGAAGAAACGTTATCACTCCTATTGCCCGACGAATCGGTCTTTCTAGCATGTGGGGTGTTGGTTGTGTGCGGTGTTTACGGGAATAGATAGAAGAAACGGGATCATGCATAAGGAGGAGGGGAGAGAAAGAATTAATTGATGATCACACCCTAGAACCTTTGAGTTAGGCCCTCGGAAGGTGCACTAATCAACGTTCATCCTTGGGGAATTGTTGATCATGGGATAATTATAACTAAGGTGGAAGGAAAGAAATAGTTCCTAGATCCATTGGGTTTCTTTGGGCGAAACCTTAGATCATCCTCGGCTATAGCATATTTAAATATATTAAAACAGCCCTAAATCTAGCATATATGACATAAGCAAGAAATAAAGTAATTAAAATATACTAAGCATGCAAACAATAAATCTAGCATAATAATAAAGACAATAATAATAAAGACAGAAAAAATAAACAGAAGACTTACCTAATGATGGCAAGGCTTTCGGATCGAATCTATGAAGATTCGAAGAACGTTCTTGATAAAATATTTAGACTTAGAAAACTCGAGTTTAGTCTCAAGTTTTCTATGGAGGAAATCTCAAGTTTTGTCTTGAGTTTTCCGTGGAATAATTTCGTGTTCAAAGTGTGAGGCGGAGTGGGGTTTATATAGTGAAAAGAATTGGGGAGGAACTGTTTCGAAACTGATGTGGGAAAAAGCAATGGGTCGATCGACCAATAGTTAATTTTATGAGCTTGGCCCAAATCCTTGGCCCAAATGGCCTAGAATGGCCCCACTTTGCTATTGCTTGGCCTAGCATGCTGGCCGGCCATCCTTGGTGGTGCAAATGTGCAAATGCCGTGGCTAGGATAGGATTTGTATCATTATTATTCGTTTCGTCCACGATCTTGCGTTGCATTTGGCCAGCTTTTAATGACTTGCTTTTGCGATTATTTCTTTAGGATTTTATCTTTCATTTAATCCCAGGAATTTTTATATATCAAATTCGTCCCAAATTTCCATATTTCCTGTTTAGTCCTTAAATTTCCAATAAATTCCTATTTGGTCCAAAAGCTTCCAAATGCCAGTTTAGTCCCTGAATTTCCCGAATTGCACTCCAGTCCCTTTTTTCGGACCGGGTACTAACAACGACACATATGCATAACACAAAAAAAAATCCGTCCCTACACGGCACACACTTTCACATATAACCCGTCACAAAACACGGCACATGTCACATTTTTTCACAAAAATTATCACTACACGATAATTTTTCTCATAATGTACATACATAAATAGCATACGGTACAAAACACCAAAGCATGCATTTCACTAGATAGGCACTTTATTTTCACAAATAAAAGCTAATCTACACATTTCTGCACAAAATACACATACCCACAATTTTTACATGTCCATTTTCAACAATTCATCAAGAATTTCACAAAAAGGCATAAAATAATAACAAAAAATTCAAAAAAATGCGAAAAACTAAAACCTAGTTCTAGCATTCAAAAATTCGAGCAGGGAATCAAAACGGAACAGATTTCTTACCTCCCCGACGTTCGTAGAGCGACGATTGTGCACCTCCGGATTCGGATACAAAACATCCGGGTTCTTCGAAGATGGAACGAACGAAATCCAATTCCTTTGAAGCTCCATCCGTTGCTCGACCACCTCTTGACTGCGTTGACGACGACTCCTTCGAGATCCCTCCGCCATTGCAAGCAATTCAAGCTAAGAAAAATGGAAGATTTTGGACAAAAATGGAGTTTTCTCTCTTTCTCTCTCGGCCCATTGGTTCACGCCTTTGGAAATGGGAAATGAAGAGGGAACCTCGGAATTTAAGCCCGGTCAAAACACAGGAGCTGTAAAAAACCAAGATGGTCCGTACGGACCTCTTTGCAACCCGGGTTGGTCCGTACGGACCTCTTTGCAAGGGACGGCCAAATTACTTTCACCGCCCTTATAATCTTTGCCCCCAGCCGTCCTAAGGCCTTTTCCCGAAATCCAAGTGCGTAATGGTCCACTAACCCTTCAATTCAACCAGGCGGTCGAGATGTAAGCCGAACCGCCCACTTCAACGGCAATTCAACCACCGGCCGTCGGCGTAAGACCGGTCCTCGCCCAGCTTCAACTGCAAATCAACCGCGGCCCAGTCGGCGTAAAGGCAGGTTCCTCGCCAGCTTCAAGCGGCAATTCAATCCCCGGCCATCAACGTAAGACCGGTCCTCGCCCACTCCAACGGCAATCCAACCACCGCCCGCTCAACGGCAATTCGGGAAGGAGCTGACACCTCCCGGCCACGAATCCCAAGGCACGAGACGCCTCCAAAACGCCCTACGGCAATTCAAGAAGGAGCCAACACCTCCCAGCACGAATATCAAGGCACAAGACGCCTCCAAACGCTCAACGACAACTCAACCACTGGAGGTCCGAAGTCATCTTCCCAACAGAAAAGGGCCCCTACAAGGTCACGCATCCCCAGCAATTCAAGACCGGCCCTCGCCCACTTCAACGGCAACGCAAGCACCGGCCATCAAAGTAAGCCCGAGCTCCTCCCCCAACAAGTCGAAAGGGAAGTCATACAGGACTGCATATCCCCAGCACCGGCCATCATCCTTGCCCACTCAACGGCAAAACAAGCACAAGAAGGAGCCAACACCTCCGAGTACAAGTCCCAAGGCACGAAGCGCCTCCAAAATGCCAAATGGGGAAGCTATCACCGGCCGTCATCCCCGCCACTTCAACGGCAACGCAAGCACCGGCAGTCATCGTAAGTCCAACCTTCTACTCAACATGCAAAAACACAAAGGCATCTACGCCTCTCGAAGCCTGAGCGGCCACGCCTCCTGGCTGCGGCTAGAAGACGATTGAAAGTCCTCGCGCATTACATCAAAACCGCCGCCGTAAGACGATTCAAAGTCCTCCCGCGTGACACAACCGCCGCCTTGAAGACGATTCAAAGTCCTCCGGCGTGGCACCAGCCGCCGGATGACGATTCAAAGTCCTCAGCGTGGCACCAACCGCCGCCGAGATGGCGATTCAAATTCCTCGGCGTGGCACCAGCCGCCGCCGAGATGACGATTGAAAGTCCTCCGGCGTGGCACCAACCGCCGCCGGATGACGATTCAAAGTCCTCCAGCGTGGCACCAACCGCCGCCGGATGACGATTCAAAGTCCTCCAGCGTGGCGCACCAGCCGCCGGATGGCGATTCAAAGTCCTCCGGCGTCACATCAACCGCCGCCGAGATGACGATTCAAAGTCCTCCGGCGTGGCACCAGCCGCAATCGAGAAGACGATTCAAGTCCTCACTCTATCTCCGGCCGGAAGGCCTTAAACCACCCGATTAGGAAAATCGTAAAATTTCCATCCCAGACGCCACCACGTCCTCACAATTGACCTCGGCGGTCACCACATCTTAGGACACCGCCCGTCCTTATCAGCGACCTCGGCGGTCACACAACACCAGGGCACCACCACGCCCGCACTCACAAATTCACGACCTCGAACTACGACCGGGCTTGATTCCCGCCGAGGATACGTAGGAATCCTATCACGAGGTCCGGCCATCGACCTATACGGTCACCTAGGACACCACCACGTCCTCCCCATCGACCTATACGGTCACCCAGGACACCACCACGTCACTTACCGGCGACCTCGGCGGTCACACAACACTTCGAGGCACCACCGCGCCCACATGCACTCACAAATTCACGACCTCGAACTACGACCGAGGCTTGATTCCCGCCGGGGATACGTAGGAATCCTATCGGGAGTCCACGGCCATTCGGCCTATCTGATGCAGGACACCACCACGTCCTCCACATCGACCTATGCGGTCACCCGGGACACCACCACGTCCTCGCACCGACCTCGGCGGTCACACGACACCTCGGGGCACCACCACGCCCGCATTCACAAAACACTCACCCCACACCGAACTACGACCGGGCTTGATTCCCGCCGGGGATACGTAGGAATCCTATCACGAGGTCCGGCTATTGACCTAAACGGTCACACAAAAGGACACCACCACGTCCTCACATTGACCCTCACGGTCACTTCCTCTCCCGGCACGCGATCAGTTAGGACCACTTATCTTATCGGCGACCCCACTTCTTTCATAAGTGGCGTCGTCGAGGGCCCTGTAAGTACCCCATCTGGATCACCCCTTTCAAACACATGGGAAACACCGAGACTCATCCACGTAGTCTCGGAGACCTCTCTCACTCAGAAACCCTCTCAAAACCCTCTCAAAGCCCCGACAGACCAAGGGAGGAGCCTTCACGGGATAAAAAGGGACAAAAGGACCTTTTGGGAATTTTCGAAATCGGAAAAGCAATTAAGGTCCGTACGGACCTCTTTGTGTCAATGATTACTAAATCCCCTTAAAGTCCACAATATTCCCTCAAATCCCGGAAGAAATGATTACTCCCTGCGAGTTGGTCCGTACGGACCTCTTTGCATGCAGATGGTCCGTACGGACCTTATTGCTCGGGGACACCATCATTCCGAATATTCACCATCATTGCGAGATTCCACTCAAATCGAGGAAATCCAAAATTGGATAACCAAGAAGGTCCGTACGGACCTCTTTGCTCCGAAATTTTTACTATAAATAGAGGGCTCCCCTCCTCATTTTCACACACCTCCCTCTTCTCTCTCTTCCTCCCTTAGCCTTGGCTCCCCTCTAAGTCCTCTTGAGGCACTCCGGCCCCTTTCGGATCCTTCCGAGGCCTTCCGAGCTCCCTTGTGGTGCTCAGAAGCCTCCCGAGCGCTCCCGAGACGCTCCGCGCCGCCCAGAGGCACTCTCGAGGTACTCCGAGGCCCCTCGTGGTACTCCGAGGCCTTGCACTGTCTTTCCACGGTGTCCCGGCTCTTTCCGAGTCAAACCGACGATCCCAAACCACGCCGAAACTCCGCCCGAGTGACTCACTGCCACCACAACGCACGCCGAACCTCTGCCCGAGTGATCCCGACGATCCCCACACACGCCGAACCTCTGCCCGAACGCAGCCTACAACCTCAACTCACGCCGAAACTCTCCCGTCAGCACAACCGGTCCCTCCCGAAGCAATCCCGATCCGTACCGGAACGCTACTCCGACCTCAAGCACTATTCCCCAGCGGAAGACAGACACGAACCAACATTGGTAAGGCTTCCTTCCTATACTATTTCAATACATTTCCATACATAGCATACAATGTAGACATCCGATACAGCATGCATTTTTAAAAGCACACACACACACACACAACATTTAAAGGATATTAGGGGTATCCGAAAGACTCGTTTTACGAGGCTACTCAAAGTGAGCTCTAATATTCTAATATTCTCTCCCTAGGAGTCATCTGACCTCCGAACTCAAAATCTCATCACACAAAAAACAGTTTAAAATTATCTTTAAACTGATGCCCTTTTTCAATGTTTTGGGCTTAATAAAAACGGCGTGGCGACTCTACAAATGCGAAAACAAACGGCGAGACACCTCCAACCTGAAAACGCTGCAAAGCGGGGAAATGCCAGATGCCGGGGCCGCGAGGCCTGCTCGGATCCGGGTAATTTCAGTAGCACTATTTCTAGTGTTGTATGTCGACGATATCTTACTCATTGGAAATGACATTCTTGCACTACAGACTGTCAAGTCTTGGTTGGGAAAGTGCTTTTCGATGAAAGATATGGGCGAGGCTGCATATATCCTTGGTATCAAGATCTATAGAGATAGATCTAAGAAGATGATTGGTTTAAGTCAAAGTACTTACATTGACAAGGTTCTTAGAAGATTCCAAATGGAAAATTCTAAAAGAGGAAACTTGCCAATGTTGCATGGTATATCTCTTAGCAAGACTCAAAGTCCTAAGACTAATGATGAGCGAAAGAGAATGAATGGTATTCCATATGCTTCGGCAATTGGGTCTATCATGTATGCTATGTTATGTACTAGACCCGATGTCTCGTGTGCTCTAAGCATGACGAGTAGGTACCAATCGGATCCCGGCGAACCACATTAGATAGCAGTTAAGAATATCCTCTCAAGTACTTGCGAAAAAATAAGGATGTATTCTTGGTCTTTGGAGGAATGGAAGAAGATCTTGTAGTGAAAGGCTACACAGATGCTAGCTTCCAAATCGACAAAGTTGATTTCAGATCGCAGACAGGATTTTTGTTTACACTGAATGGAGGCACTGTGAGTTGGAAAAGTTCCAAGCAAAGGAAGCCGTTTGGATCAAGAAGTTCATTAGTGATTTGGAAGTCGTTCCAAGCATCAAAGATCCTATTGAACTTTACTGTGATAATAATGGTGCCATTGCACAAGCAAAGGAACCAAGGTCACACCAGAGATCCAAACACATACTTCGACGTTTCCACATTATCCGAGAGATATGCGAAAGGGAAGACGTAAAGATATGCAGAGTAGACACTGATGACAACGTGGCGGACCCATTAACTAAGGCTCTCCCGCAAGCTAAGCATGATGGTCATGTTAGGTCCATGGGTATTCGATACATGGGAGATTGGGCCTAATGCAAGTGGGAGACTGTTAGTGTTATGCCCTAGGCCTATAGTTGATAGACTTATGTGTTGACATTATTTATTATTATATGAAAAGTTTGTTATTTGATTATTATATGTTTTGCATATTTATCTGTAATAATCTCCGTCACTAATTATTAAGTGAATAATTAGTATAAATGTTAATGGATAATCATATGATGATTATATGCATAGAGATGCACATTAAATTTATGGGTACTTGTTAGAGAACAAGTGACTGGACTTGACCCGTATGAGATTTATGTCATGGTCAAATGTCATAATTAAATCTCATATGGTCACTTCATTTAGTCTCTAGACCTGAGATTATCATGACCTTACGTATGATGAAAGTCATGTTTGATTTTAGTCAAACGATATCTTAACACGATATCTATTAAGGCTATCATTGGCATGATCGGAATCATGATGGGAAGGATGATAAGTCAAGATGAAATTTGTCCCTCGAAAGAGAGATGTTATGCTTGAGCCCCTCGATGAGTGATAATGATGAAAGTGTATGGCCATACCCCAATGTGATTGGAATTATCATTATACTCAAGATCAAGAAAGCATTGAACAAAGACAAGTTGACATGGACCATGACTTGTGTTCAATACAACATCGTGAGACAAAGGGAGAAATGGAAGTGCACCATTGGAAACGTGAACTCTTACATTATGTTATTTGGGTAGACATAATGGCTTGCTAGAGTCCGCTTATGTCTTATGAGGGTATGATCGAGCTCATTGCCAACATAATATAATCCTATTGGGTCACACAAAACTAGAATGAATTGATTAAACCAGAGGAAGAATGATTGAGAATTCCTGATCAGACATAAGTCATCGCGCGACAAAAGTTGTCTAGAGGACTTGTCTGGTCGTGCGACACAACAAGGCCATGGGCTACGTGTGGTCGTGCGACATAACAAGCCTAAGGCGGTTTACAGACTGGTTTCCTAATTTGATTAGGAAACAAACACCATACTAAAGTAGTATAAATACAATGTCTGTAAAACCATAAAGCTAGCCGAATTTTTGAAAAGAAAATCACACATATACTCTCAATATTCTTCAAGGTTTAAAGGATCTAGCAATCATCAAGAAATCGTTCTTGGTTCATTCGAAGGTATGGATACCAAAAGAGGGGCTTCGCTCGTTCAACGATCAAGGCCTAGAGTTCGAAGCTTGTATTAAGAATCACATCAATACATCGTTCGATAGCTCAATAACGGAAAGCGTTCAAGGTTAGTTATTTCTATCTCATAGGTTTTCAAGTTAGTTGTATAGAACAGATTCTAGGCTCTTTGGGTTTATGTTTTTTATGCTTAAGTCCACTGCGCATGGACCCGTAAAACCCAACAGAGGAAGGGTATATCTGGGGTTCGTTAGTCATCGGAGAAAGATAAGTGCCATTTTTGTTTGCTGGAAAGAAGGGGAAGGGAAGAACAGAGAGAAAAATTGAAAATGTGAACAGTGATGAACAGTAGATCGGAGATACGTGTTGACGGGAGAATAGCCTTGTCCAACACGTGTCAATCGGCTAGCAACGTTATTTAGCACGTGTCAGTTGGTAAGATCGTAAAGCCGAGCTTCTCGCCGTCATCATCTCGCCGGTTTTAATTGAAATTGCAAAAAAGAAAAGTAATGTCGAAAAGGCGGAAATTGAAATCGGAAACTGTTGTTGAAATTGACTGGGCGAGGAAGAAGAATGCAAGAAGCCGCCAAATTTATGTCGCCAAGAACCAAGTTGCAGAAATTGAAATGGCGAAAAGTGAAAATTGCAAAAATTGGGAATAAGGAAGACTTACAGTGTATTTCGTTGGGGATGATTGCCTCCAGTCTGATTGTCGCCGGCGATGGCGGTAGTTTTGAGATGTCGCCGTGTCGTTTTTGTTGCCAAGGAGCGGATCTCGCCGGCATCAGTAGACTTGAGCGCGGAGCGAGATAAAGTTGGGCTAGTTCGGAATTGCGGGAATCGAGGTTGGCAGTGGTTTTAATTGTAGCCAGTGGTAGATGTCGTCGGCGGGAATGAATGTACTTGGAAATCGCAAAGGTTGTAGTCGCCGGATAAGTTGAAGTCGCCGGTGTTAGATGTCGCCAACAGAGGAAAATCGAGGAATGTTGAGTAGTGGAAAGATTGCAATCTCGCCGGGAATCGAGGTTGTACCAAGATGTCGCCGTTGAGGGAGATGTCGCCATTTGGTTTGTCGCCGCCGTTGGAGGCTGTCGCCCAAGGTAGATCTCGCAGAAGGAAGTGGTTGTCGGTGGAGAAGTAGTCGCTTGGGAAGTCGCCGCTTGGGAGAGGACGTCGTCTGATGGGTTGTCGCTGATGGGTTGCTGAGAATGGAAGGTGAATGGAAATTGGAAAATGAGTGAAGATTAAAGGGAAAGTGAAAAGAAATGAAAGTGGAAAAGGATGGTACAGGGTAGTGGGCTATTGAATGGCGCATTGTATTCCTCCGTTTAAGTTACAGGTCAACATTGTATTCCTCCGTTCAAGTATTTGACGATCATTAAAGTCTCTGCTAAATTTTCAACGGAATTCGTCAAAAGTATCGTTAACCTCCATCGGGTCGTCTCTTCCCATCTTTTCTATTCATGTTAAATTATTTTCATATAAATCTATTATGTGAGAATATGAATGCATGCTTAGAAATGTTTTTACATAATAAAGTAAAATGTGTCCTGTATCGCTATGTCAAATGAATTAACTTAACTTGCTTGCCTACTTATGTCACTAAAAAGAGATAATGAGTGACTAAGGCTTTATTGATCAGAAATAGGCATGACAGAAAATGAAAATAGTTAATGGGTATCTGGCAAAGTCAAAAGTGTTCTCTGTTTACTATGCTTACATGATAGAACGGATTGATTTTATGATAAATCCCTTGGACGAAAACTGAAAGTATGTTAAAGATGACTCGAATATGAAATTCTAATGAGATTGTATTGGGCTTTATTTAATTTTGGGGATATAAATTATTAAATTTTGAATAAAATTATTTGAATTAGTAATCATCGTTTAAAATGAGGTTGTGAAAATGAATTCTCGTAATAGGATGTTGGTTAGTTGAACCTGTGAGTCCAAAGGCGGATATGGCTGTATGTTTGCATTAAAATGACATGAAATATAAGCGGTTAAGTATGAATGAATATAGATTTATATTATCTTGCAGTATGCTCCATGCCAATATTTAAATTGTGCCTTCGCGTAATTGTTCAATTTTGAGAAATTGTCAAATTAGTAAAATAGTGCATTTTGATCGACATAAGTATAAAAGAATTATGACCCTAGAAAAATAATAGTCCATGAAATAAAATATGTGAATTTTATGCTCGGTGTTTATGTGCAAAATTATGTCAGAATCATGATAAAATATGCTAAATATCACAAGTGGAAATGGAAGTATCATGATATATGGGTACGTTAACCTGCTATATATTTGAGATCCTGAAATGATGAATAGTGAAAAGTGACAGTCAAGTTAATATGCTTGAATTGAATGAACTCAGTAAAATGCGAAAGATGTTTGTGGTTCATTATTTCTCTTATTTGTATAAGTCGCGTAATATAAGCTTGATGTGTTAAATAAAAAGAAAGTGTTTACTTGATTTGCAAATGACTACCTCGTGTTTTATGTAGGTACTCTGTCAAGTATGACAAAGTCGGCCAAGTTATTTTTTCGGATGATAAAGCTCGAGTTGCTGATAGAGGGGCTAGCATCCCGAACTGCTTATGTGATCAAGAGCATGGTAAAAATATGATGGGCTAGTATCCCGAACTGCGATTGATGGGCTCCCATCCCTAACTGCAAAGGGCTCACATCCCGAACTGCTTGTGTGATGACAAAGTTGATAAAGCCGCCCCAAAGTTGATAAAGTCGCCCCAAAGTTGATAAAGTTGATAAAGCCGCCCCAAAGTTGATAAAGTTGATAAAGCCACCTCAAAGTTGATAAAGCCGCCCCAAAGTTGATAAAGTTGATAAAGCTGCGACAAAGTTGATAAAGAGAGTTGCCGCTAAAGCTGCGACAAAGTTGATAAAGAAAGTTGTCGCTAAAGCTGCCCCAAACCTTTGCGACCTGGGGAGGGACCCAGGCGCCAGAAAGTCCTGGCAGAGGCCAGGCACAGAAAGTCCATGTTTTATTAGCCGGTTTCGATTAGCGTGTTTTTAGTTAGCGCGGTTTTGATTAGCGCGTTTTTAGTTAACGCGGTTGCGATTAGCGTGTTTTTAGTTAGCGCGATTTTGATTAGCGCATTTTTAGATAGCGCGGTTGTGATTAGCGCGTTTTAGTTAGCGCGGTTGTGATTAGCGTGTTTTTAGTTAGCGCGGTTTTGATTAGCGCATTTTTAGTTAGCGCGGTTTTGATTAGCGCATTTTTAACTAGCGCGGTTGTGATTATTAGCGTGTTTTTAGTTAGCGCGATTTTGATTAGCGCGTTTTTAGTTAGCGCGGTTGTAATTAGCGTGTTTTTAGTTAGCGTGGTTTTGATTAGCCAGTTTTTAGTTAGCGCGGTTGCGATTAGCGTGTTTTTAGTTAGCGCGGTTTTTATTAGCGCGCTTTTAGTTAGCGCGGTTGCGATTAGCGTGTTTTTAGTTAGCGCGGTTTTGATTAGCGCGTTTTTAGTTAGCGCGGTTTTGATTAACGCATTTTTAGTTAGCGCGGTTGCGATTAGCGCATTTTTAGTTAGCGCGGTTTTGATTAGCGCATTTTTAGATTGCGCGGTTTTGATTAGCGTGTTTTTAGGTAGTGCATTTTTTATTAGCGCATTTTTAGTTAGCGCGATTGCGATTAGCGTGTTTTTAGTTAGCGCGGTTTTGATTAGCGCGTTTTTAGTTAGCGCGGTTGTGATTAGCGTATTTTTAGTTAGCGCGGTTTCGATTAGCACGTTTCTTAGTTAGCCAGATTGGATCAGTGCGTTTTTGGCCAAGTTTGGCCAAGTGAGGTTTGGCCAAGTGTGGCCTTAGAGCAGTTTTGGCCAAGTTTGGCCAAGTGAGGTTTGGCCGCGAGATTTAGGCCAAGTAAGGTTTTTACCTTGGCATATGATTAAGTCGCCCCGAAGCTATGTAAAGCTAAAGGGCGAGGAGCATAGCTAGGAAGTGAGGCCGCCTAAAGACAAGCCTCACTCTTTTGAAGGGAGTAGTACGTATATAGAAATAAAGGTCGTAAAGTGAATCTTTGATAAGTTATCGAAGCAAAAAGGTAAAATATCAAAGCAAAGTAAAAGCAGGCGACATATAAAGTGAAAGTTCAAGGTAGAATAATGAACGCAAAAAATGAAAATTCAAAACAAAGTTAAAGTTAAAGTTAAGATTAAGTCGCAAATCGCGACGACCAAAGTACGAAAAGCGAAATTAAAAGATAGAAAAGTAAATTGTTTAATACAGACCTAGAGCAAATGATAAAGTGTTTAAAAGGCATCAAGTTCAAGAGGGATCGAAGGGTTTTTGGCAGAATTGTCAAAACAAATTGTATGGGAAGAAAGTTAACCGAAAGTCCAACGACCAGGTTTCGTGTCGCTGGCATTTATGGATCTGTAGCGTATAATGTTGGCTCTCATATGATTGGTTCTCGCATATTTTACCAGCCAGAATTCGCAGAAATGGTCGAAATTGGAGAGTCGTGAGATGAAATGAAAAGAGAGAACGCAAAAGTCAAAGTAAGAGGAGAAGCAGTAATAAAAGTTAGGGAGAGATCGAGGAGCAGACTTATGTTTTGTACCATGAAAATTGACTCGATGTGATCAGCTATATTTTGTTATGTATACTATTCTGCTCCTCAACTCGATCATGAATAATCGAGCTAAGGAGTCGGGGGCTTTTGATGTGCCATAACAAAATATTATGCCCGATAAGTGTTGACCCGGCCCAAGTCCAAATATGGACTATATGGGCCCATGTGTTATGAGGATCTCGTCTAAGTTTGGTTCTCGTGCGATTGTTCTAGCCCGAATATGGTTATTGTTCCGATTATCGCCAAAGCTATAGTTATGGCGCATGATTTATGTTATATGTGTATGTCGCATGGCGTATGAGTTATGTTATATGTTGTATGTTAAATGTTATAGGTTATATGTTAAGTCTTTTGTTAGAATTTCCTCCGTTGTAGGCGCGACACGTGGCAAGTGAAAATGACAAGGATGATGACATCACTCTTGGGCCCTGTATATACCCCCTTTATCCATTAGCTAAGAGATGTTTTAATTGAGCTTTCTCTCTCTCTCTCTCTCTCTCTCTCTCTCTCTCTCTCTCTCTCTCTCTAGAAATATGTTATATATGTTATGAATGGGATTGGTGATTATCACGTCGGAGGGTTTTGGGGGGAAATGCCCCCCACCCCTAGCGGTGTTTTGTTTTGTAAGTCCCATATTATTCGAACCTCGTGGAGCGAGTTCGTCCGGTCCGGCCGCCGTTGCTACCCCGATCAGTTCCTGTGCAACATTTTTCTATGTAGCATCAAGTTGCTAGCGAGGAAATAACGCCGATCTCTACTATCTCTAATCTACAAGCAACAACCTTAGTTACTTCGACTAAATCCTAAAAAATGTGTTCGGTTGGTGTTCGGTCATTCATAAAGAAAAATCAAGTTTTGGACACCTCTTAGACTACCCACAATGTTTCATTCCATCAAATTATTTTATTTAGTCACTTTAACACTTTATTTCATCCACCTCATATTTCAACTATTCATTTCATTTAACCATCCTACAATAGTTAAATTAAATTAAATTTCAACTCCCTCCAACTCATCATTCTATAATATCCCACCACTTTTATTTTATTTATATTCTCTATTTTTATGATTAGTAAAATGATAATAATAATAATAATTATTATTATTATTTATAATTAAAAAAATATTTCACACTTAATTAAAAAAATATTGCATCAATTTATATGGAAAAAATGATGATTTTTTTCAAATAAAGGCTAAAATGAAAAGGGATAATTGAGAAATAAGTTTTTTTTTTTTGTCCATATCAAATGAAACTTGTATCAATTTATAGGGAAAAAAATGATGAATTTTGGTGAATTTTTTTTTTTTTTTAAATAATTTACTAGGTGATAATTCAGCTTAAAGATTTGGGATAAAAAATTAAATTCGAAAATCCAACGGACCATTACCAAGGTGACACTTGGCACAACCAGAAAAAACAAAAAAAGAAAAATTGGACCGCCACACGCGCCAGCCCGGGCGGTGTGGCACGCGCCATAAGCGGCCCAATGTGAGCGCGACACGTATCATAGGCGTCAGTTTTTTTTTTTTTCATCCGAGTGAAAATTTTCATTTAACCATTTCATTCAACCCCATTGCAAGGCCCCATTGCAAGGTTTCAACTAGATCAAAAGGATTTCAACCTCCATTTCATCCTCCATTGCTCGTAGTCTTATGGAGTTGCAACCAACCCTGACAGGTTTGTCGGTTGTTGTGCATTTTGATGGTTAATCTGTGAAATCTGGTAATTCTTATGTGATGCAAATGTGAGTTCAACATCAACTGGTCGAGAGATGAAGTTGCGCTTCCAAAAATATGAGGCAGAAACTCTTGTAGTTATAATTGTAGATGGTAATTATAATCAAGTGAGATACAAGAAAAAGGTAATTTGACACCACTTGTGGTCTAGAGGTGAAGTCGCTATATGATTATAATTTTTTTCACTTTAATTTGCGAGATAAATTTTAAAGCTTACCTTTTTGTTTGGTATTCTAATGCATCTAATTAAGTTTATGTTGATTTTATTTGTAATGTGCTTTATTATGGGTGAAAGTATTTTTTTATATCATTTTATTAAATAAGAAGGGGCTAAGCAATAAGATGTTAATTAAGGATAACTGGTTAATTATTTTTAAAGTGAAACCTAGAAATTAAATTTAACTAAATTTATAACACTTCAATACATGTTATAAATTACTTTTTATAATTTTGTATTCCATATTTTTTAAAATAAGTATATGCTAAATAATATAAAAATTATTTTAACAGGTAGTATATCAAAATACATTATTTTTAAATTAGTAATTTATTAATAAATTAATTAATCTATTAACATGTAGTATATCAAAATACATGTGTATGTTTATTGATAAAAATTATAATAAATTATTATTTCAAAGAATATAATAAGTAATAAACGAATTACGTTTTTCCTTTAAAAACTATTTTACTTAGGGCCTGTTTGGTAAAACTGAAAATTAAGCTCTGAAAATGTAGAGCTGAAAATTAAGAGCTGAAATCATTAAGTTGCTGAATTTTGAAGACTTATGTTTGTTTGATAATGACAAACCACTTACATCTGAATTTTCAGAATTTCAACTCAACATTTAAAATATTATATAAATAATATTTATGATTTTATAATAAAATAAATTCATTATTGACATATACATTATTATTATTATTATTATTATTATTATTATTATTATTATTATTATTATAAGTAAATTTTAATCTTATAATATTTAAATATTTTTATTTGTACTTTCTTTATCCCATAATAATATTTATCTTGATTAGTTTGGTAAATATGATCACAAATGTTGACAAATAATAAAAAAAATTATATAATGATAATTTTATAAAAATATTATTAAATGTTAATATTAAAAAAATTATGTTTTCATACTTGGTCAAATATAATTTGTATGAAAAGAAAAAATATTTCAACAAAAGGAAGTAACAATAAATAAATAAAAAAAATATGTTGATGTGTGGATTTGAACTCATTCCCTTTTTTTTCATTCTTTCCACCTCTTACCTTGTTAAGCTACTCCTTGCCCACTTAAAATTAATAGCCTTTTTTAAGACAATCTTAATTATTTAAGTGATTCAAATTACCTTACCAAACAAGCTTAATTTTTTAATCTCTTAAAGTGTTCCAAATTAAGATCTTAATTTGGTTACCAAACAGGCCCTTATTTGTCATCTACTATATATAATAGCAAAAGTTTTACAAGCTCCTAGAAAACTCCAAGTGGCAAAATATCATTGGTCAATCTTTCCGTCATCCACCAATCACAATCATCCATTTGAAATTCAATTAGTAACTTTTAAAATTTATAGGGGTTGATTTTATACAATAAATTAGTTAAAAATGAAAATGGATTGAAGCACAAATAATTGTCTTACAAAAAAGAGCAAAAGCAAAATGAAAAAAACTTTAATAATTAAGAAAGAAAAAATTCTAATGCACAAAATAAAATCAATATCAATATAAAAACATACGAAAAAAATAAAATGCAAATAAAATACGATCAACTATAGACTCGATAGTTTAGAGGACACAAACTAGAGGAGGTGAGAAGTACTAGAAAGACAGAACGACTCTTCGAGTTCATACTTGGAAATTTAAAACCTAATCTACTTCTATCAAAGGAGAAAGGGAGAGGATAGTTGTAGCCCCAAAGTGGTAAGTGTAGATTTCTTCTCGGAGCTTCATCTTCTTCATGGAGTGCGAGGGAGAGGATTGGTGATGACGTTGGGACGTTCTAGATCTCTATTGTCAAAGAGGTCTTGGATGATGTCCTTCAAGTGGTGGCAAGAGTTGGTGTCATGACCGGTGAAGTTGTGGTACTTGCAGAATAAGTGATGAGCATGGTTCGGACCCATATCTTTCGGAGGACCACCTTCCCTTGGTTTGATCTTTTCATTCTGGACAAGCACATCGAAGAGTTCTTCTTGAGTGATTCCTTCAATTTTGTCGTAGTGCCTCTTTTTCTTTTCGGGAGGAGGGACAGCAGAATACTTTCCGGTGTTGGAGCGGTTGAATGCAATGGCATTGACTGAAGCATCCTCACTTGTAGCGGGTTTGTTGTAGCGGAAGTTACTTTCCTTCTTTTTGCTTTTGAGGAAGTCGTCAACCCTAATTCCGGACTCGAGGAGTTCATTGAAACTAGGAAAGTAATTACCGGCGAGCTTCTCTTGAAATTCATCACGGAGGCATTGAAGGAAGATGTGGATTTGCTCTTTGAGAGTAGGCCTTTCGACGATTTCAGTGAGTTTGAGTCTCCATCTTCTAGCAAATTCAGCAAAGGACTCATTGGCATGTTGTTTGGTTTGTTCAAGATCCCTCCTAGTAGGGCGGTAAGTGGAGTTGTCTTCAAACTGCCTTTGGAAGACCAAACATGCGGACGACCAATCGAGCCTTGTAGTCGTAGGAAGAGACATGTACCAATCCCTTGCAGCACCCTCCAAGGTTTGAGGAAAGCATTGGGCCAAGATTGTGTTATCAACGCCCATTGGAAGCATGGCCCAAGTATAGGTCTCAACATGAGCTCGAGAACAGGTAGTACCATTGAACTTGGCGATATCGGGTGTCTTGTACTTGCGAGGAAACTTAGTGATGGATTGTTGAAGAGCATCGGGATCAAATGGAACGAATGACCCTTTTGAAGTGTCAAGAGTTGCAAGTTTCTTCTCGAGGTAGTTCTTAGTAACATGGTCACCAAGTTTAGTAGTTTCACCACTGCCTTCTTTCTTGGTTTTAACACCCTTGGAGGTATGTTCCTCATCATCGGAGGAGGATGAGGAAGAGGAGGAATCGGATTCTTCCTTTTTCTTGCTTGACTTCTTGGTTTTTCTATTCACTTTGGTGTAGGATTCCTCTTCATCGGAGGAGGATTCCACTTTCTACTTTTGCTTTCTGTCTTTCTTGACTTTCAACTCGTGGAGTTCTTTCATGAGGGCTGCCATTTGGGCATGTTGCTCATCAATTTGCTTACTTTGTTCATCCAACCTAGTCATGTCTTCGATGAGTTGGGCCTTAGCGTCGTTGATATCGGCCTCGGTGGTAGAAGGAGAAGCAGACATCGTGGCGAAGAACCTAGACGTGTAGCAACCGGGTTAAACCATGATCGAGTCCCAACAAGTCGGCTGAATAGGGTGTATGAAGGCTTTGAAGGTTTGAAGGTTTTTGCCAAAACACGAAAAGACCGAACACTTATCTCGTACGAGACAAGTAGTCTCGCGCGAGACTTCATCACGGAAAGTCACAATTTTTCTGATTTTAATCCTAATTTTGGTCGGACGGAAAATTCGTTTTGGGGGTTTCTAATATTCAGAATCCAAACCTAAGGACCTAGGGGTCAGAGTAATCTCAAGTAACATCAAGTTTTGTGCAATAATTTTGGTGAGAAATTTTTCTCATTTTAGGGGCAAATCCGAAGGGACAACCGTAGGGACATTTTCGAAGGGACAATTCCGAAGCGACAATTTTTTTTGATTTCTTTTCCATGGATTATTGTACAAAACGATCTTGACAAAAGATTACAAAGACTCCAAGATCAAACCTACCGGTCACGGAGTGTCTTAAAAAGTCAATCTACATGATATGTGGTGATGCAGGGTTGGAAGGCTAGGCTCCCCGCGATATGACAATCTAGATGGATTGAATACGCGGAGTGGGATGATCCAACTTCGGAGAGACCGGCGACTAGGTGGTTACCGTCATCCGTCCTTAGTGTGGGTCCCGGGTTTATAGAGGGTATGTAGTGAAATGACAGTTATAATATGAGTGCGCGTGTGTGAGAGTCAATCTAGGTGATAGAGTAAAATAGAAAGTTTTATTTTGAAAACTAAAGAAAAACAAATAGTGGCCGCACCAAGTGGTTGCCTACGTTTCTCTCAAATTAAGAAGACTCAGGCCGTCGTAGTTCCACATAAAGGAGAGAGAGAGAAATAAATAATTTAAATTACAACTCCCGAATCCCCAATGGACCGGACTTTAATTAAATAAGCCCAATCGCACGCAGTTTATAAATAATAATCAATTATTTAAATGAAATAAAGATTCGAGTTCTACACCTTAAGGGAGGCCTTAAGATGCGGGAACTCTGCAGATAGTGAATTCTGGGATCCCCTTTGCACGTTCGGCTCTCGTCTTGGATTATGAGATGAACGGGAGAAACCAGAAAGCAACCAGACTGCCGAGGCGATATCTCGCGCGAGATAAGACATCTCGCCGCGAGATATGCTTCATCTGAGAGCAGAAAATTCGAATTTAATTTTTTTTTTTTTTGAAAATCTCTCTTTTAATTTTGACGCAAGTTTAAGCCTCTTAATTTTAAGTCCCCAGCGGAGTCGCCACTGTAGCGTTGTGAGAAAAGAATTTTATCTTTTTGAGTCGCCACCTATATTATTCGTTTGGAAACATAGGAAAACCATTTTTGAAAAGAGATTTGAGTTCGGGGTTTAGGTTATGGAATGGGTAGGTCGAGGAGCATCCATTCCACCCGATCCGAAGATCGGTCTTGCTAAAGAAAAGAGAGGTTTTCAATCTTTACAATATATACAATTAAAGAAAAAAACAAGTAAACCCTAATCAATTTCTTGATTAGGAATGTCGGATTGTATGCTTCGAGATCGCCTTCATCGATTGAAGGGACTCTAGGCCAATCCTTTTGATGGGATTACACCACTCTAAAAGCCAATAGAGAGAGATTGAGAAGAGGAGAGTAAAAGTGTAGGAATTTACCTAGCGTTTGGGGAGTGTTTGATTTAGAACGTGGTTCTAAGATGTCTTTTCGATCGAGAAGTGATTTGAGCAGAGTTTCGACTTAATATGAGAGTCAAATCTTGATGCGGACAGAGCTTAGCCTCAATCCTTGATTCGGGTTTGGATGTTTGTTGATCAACAAGGTTGATAAACAAACTTTAGGTGATTTTAGGGAGGTTTTGTGAGTGATTTGAAGGAATCTTTCGTGGAGAGAAACCAACAAATTGTGTGTGTTGTGTGGAATTCTGGACCTCTTGAAACAGTGGAAGTCACCAAGTATTTATAGGGGTTTAAGAGGTGGATGGATTACTTTGTCATCAAGATTAGGACTCTCAAGGAAGCTTCCAGAACCCAAATGTGATTGGATGACCGGATTAGATGAGGTTTATCAAGAAAAGAGGTTGAAACGGAGAAAGAGAGTGATTTCAGCACATCCTGTCGAGGGGATATCTCGCGCGAGATATGATATCTCGTGCGAGATAACTAGTCTGATGACTATTTTGTCCTCTTCAGTTGTTCCGTTAGTCAGTTAGGTCCAAAACTAATGAGGTTAGTTAGAAACTTAACGAAAACATGACGAAACTGATATGCTTTCATCAAAACATAAAAGAGATACGAAGAGTAGTGTAATCATGATTTATTGGTTCAGAATGGGGTGTCTACACTTATTAAGATAGAGATTATGTGGTTAGATGAAATATTGCTTATATTATAAGGTAAAATTGATAAGTTTGGGGCATTATATAGTAAATCCCCCTTTTTGATTTGTGGTTGGGTTTTGGGGGATTGGCCGGCTTGAAACTTTGATTTTGAATGTGGGTTTCCTCTTTAGTGGCGGTGGTTGGTGGCAATGATGCAGTAGGCGGCAATGGTGGTGGTGGTGCGACTTATTTATTAACTGGTTAGTCATTGGACATTGAGTAGTGATGGAGAAGTTGTATGACAATAAAAAGAAATGAAACTTTTTTTGATAAGGTAAACGTTTAACTAGAAAATATAAAAATGAAAAAAAATTAATTTGAAAGAAAATAAATAAAATAGAAAAATTGGAAAGAAAAAAAGAAAAAAAAATACTCCCTCCGTGTCACTTAAAGATTCAAAAAATTAAGGTTGTTTAAGAATTAAGAAAAAAAGTATAAGTTGTGCTAATGTTTTGAGTATAAAAAGTAAGGTATGAGAGATAAAGTTCATAAAGAATAGTTAGTGATTAATTGTTTTGAGTATGACATGTGTGGGCTCACAAATAAAAAAAAGCCAAAATATGTTTGCCCCCTAAGGTATGCACGTAATCTCACTTTGCACTCTGACGCCAATTTTGTCCCTAAGTGACCTATTAACTAACCATAAATATCACTTTGCCCTCTTCCACCCAACGACGTTAGAAATTTAACGGAAAATAGTCACGTGCATATCACGTGAGGGCTATTTTAGTCATTCTCTTTCCTAACTATGTCCAGATTCATCCCCATTATCCATCCTCTTCATCTTCCCACCCACCACTCCCCCTTCCTCTCTTTCGATCAATGACCCACACCCCACTTTCTCTCCTCCTTATCTTCCCATCATCCCTCCCCGCCTTAGTCCCCTACTCCATCCCCATATCCTCCTCTTTTCCCTTTATTTATGCTCCTTCTTTCCATGTTTGTTCCCTTACCTGTTTGCCCTTTCCTTTTCCTTTTTCTTTTCCTTTTCCTTTTCCTTATCCCCCTTCCCCAATCTATCCCCGCTCTTCCCCCTAAACACGGCGCATACGTCGCCTTAATAATCTCGCCACACCAGAACACGACCATTAACGTCAAGAAGGAACAACACACATGCTACCCTTTCCCACCCTTGTTCAACCCTTTTACATTTACTAAGATCTGAGAATTTTGAATTTCATGAAATCCCAGATTTGGGATGTTGATTTTTCTTAAATCTTTGATGTTAATAGGGACGAATTTGGGGATATATTGTACTGTCGTGGTGGTCTAATTTTGGGAGAAGTAGTGATGTTGGTAGTGGCCAGATTTTGGAAAAATGGTAGTGTTGGTGGTGGCCGAATTTTTGGAGAGATAGTATTGGTGGAGAATGACTAACAACAAATTGACATGTATGCCCTTCACTTTTCAAGAAAATGGCCAAAAAATCTACCATGTGACATGTACATGGCCATTTGTCATTTCTAACATCGTTTGGTGCTAGTGGGCAAAGTGGGATTCATTGTTAATTAATAAGTCACTTTGAACTAAATCAGCGTCGAGGTACAAAATGGGATTACATGTATACTTTGGGGGTAAACGTAATTTGGCCAAAAAAATCATTTTTAGATTTTGAACCTTTAGGTGATAGATATTTTTTGAATTTTTAAGTGAAATGAAGGATGTAGAAAGTAGTAAAAGAAAGAATATGTAAATAAAAAGGATAAGAAAAATCACTTTCTATTATTTTAATAGTTTATTCTATACTTATACGAGTGAGGTTTTTAATATTTAAATAAAAGACAGCACACACATAAGCATAAGTTAACAAAAAACTTAACCAAAGTTGGTCATTTTAGGTCATATAACTAATTTTCATTACATTTTTGACGATTTTAGGAATGGAGTGGTAACATTAAAAAAAGGTACAAAAGTTAAGTGAAAAGTTAAGTTAGCACAACCAACCAAACAAACAACCAACCAACCAACCAACCAAACAAACAAACAAAATTGGCCTATACCCCTTTTTATACGTGTCCAATTTTTTATTTTATTTTCCCCTTTTTCATATTTAAAATAAAGTTTTAATTTCTTAAGACTTGCTCAGTCAAAATCAAAAGTTATAGATATTCACATAATTTAAATTTATTAAAGGTCACGTACATTCGAGATTCAAATCAAAATTTCTTAAAAATCATACACCCGTTTGATTCACTCTATACCTTATATATGAGCGGACTGGTTGATAAATTTTTATTTTTTTATTAAAAAATTTGAAAAAATATTTTTATATATTTAATAATTTTTTTTAATCTTATACCTTATATACCGGAGCTAACCGGTTAATAAAATATAATTTTATTTTTAGAAAATATGACAAATTGTAAAAAAAACTAAATTCTTATATATTATACTCCCTCCGTCCCGGTAAGAGCTTCACCATTTGGCTTGGGCACGGTAATTATGGTAAGAGTATTATATTGAAAGTGTTGTGAGTGTGAAAATAAAATAGGAGAGAGAATGAGTGGAGAGAATAGTAAATTATAATGGTGTTGTGAGTATTAAAATAATGTAGGAGAGAGAATGAGTGGAGGAAATAATAATATTTTATGTCCAAAAAAGGAAAGGTGAAGCTTCTAACGGGACGCCCTTTTGGGTAATTGGTGAAGCTTTTATTGGGACGGAGGGAGTATATACGATCGAACCGGTAGCAACACGAGTTTGTATGGAATTTTTTCATTATGTTGTTGGTTTGTATGGATTTTTAGTCTAAGGACTCTAGTTTCCGAAGCCCTAAAATACTAAAATAATAAAATAAAAGTGTAACATTTTTTTTGTGAGATGAAGGGTCTATAAAATGGTTTAATTTTTTAAGGCCCCCTCGGCCCAAAACAAAAGCTATAAAAGTCACATAATTTATTAAAGTCTACATATACCTGATATCCAAATCAATACTCCCTCCGTTCCGTCCGAAGAGGCACAAAATCAACTTCGCACGCAAATTAAGGAAAATGATGTAGAAAAGAGAAAAAGTTTAAATGTTGTGAGTATGAAAAATTAAATAGGAGAGAGAATGAGTGGGAGGAATAGTTAAGAGAGAGAATGTTGTGAGTGTAAAAGTAAAGTAGGAGAGAATGAGTGGGTGGAATAGTAATAAAAACTTTCCTTTTTGGAAAAGTGTCTTTTTAAATGGAACACTCAAAAAGAAAATTTATGCCTTTTCGAGCGGGACTGACGGAGTATGCTTTATAGACAACAACCTTCCCCGCTCATATACCTAATTATATGAGTGGACTGGAATCTTATTTTTTAATTATTTTTAAGAAAAAAAAATTATTTTGAAAACTAATAATTTTTAAATTTTTTTTTTATCTAGTCTTTTAAACATTAAGAATAAGAGCAGACTTGTGAATAAAATATGATTTTTTAATTGTATTTTAAGAAAAAATAAAAAGTTATAAAAAAATTAATTTATACCTAAAATATACTCCGTCCGTTTCAGCCGAGTGTACATTTATTTCCCTTTTGATCCGTTTCAGTCGAATGTGAACTGCTCAAAATGAAAGGAAATTTTCACTATTTATTCCACTAATTCTCTCTCCTATTTACTTTTACACTCACAACATTCTCTCTCCTAACTATTTCTTTCATTCATTCTCTCTTCTATTTTATTTTTACGCTCACAACATTCTCTTTCCATTTTTTTTTCTCTTATTTTTTCTTAATTAATGTGTCCAACATTTTGATACAATCTAGGCTAGGCTGGAACGGAGGGAGTACGAAACGGAGGGAGTATGAGTAGTTATAGACTGAGTGGGAACATTTCACAGTTAGATTGTGCGTGGGCGGTGAAAGACGAAAAAGGACACGACTCTGTTTTATGCTGTCATCTTAGCTGTATACTACCCCTTTCTCTCTCTCTCTCTCACACACACACACGCAAACACACGGCAAATACTGAGTTGTTTTACGCTCATACAACCCTCTCTTTCTCCCTCTATACACCTATATTTATGTGGGTGCCAGTTATTTGAATCCGGACCCTCCTCGTTCTAATTCTACTTTTCTACTTCGTTTCTTCCCTCATTGGCAGCAAAAAGCTCAAATCTTTTTTAATTTTCATCTTCAAGACTGTAATTCGTTTCTCTGTTTACATGGAAGATCGCAAGGAGGTACGTGGATGTGTGTGTTTTTGAGTTTGGTTTTCAATTTTTAGTATTTTTGTATTTCATTGGTTATAAGTTGGCAATTCAGTTGATTTATCTATGAACTTGGACTGGGTTTTTGTGTAAAATTTTGGTTCCTCTTGTTTATCATTATGAGCAAGACTTGATTCTGGATTTCTGGGGAGTCACTTTTTTGTCAGTTATTTGATGATGTAATTGAAAAATTAGGGTTTGTGAAAAAAAAAAATTGCTAGAAATTATTTAGTTTATTTTGTCAATAGTAGATATCATCAATTCAACTGTGCAAAGCTTGGATTGGTCATAATTGTCATTTATTTCTTGCTTTTTCACTTTTTTTTCCCCCTATTTTGAGGGTTAGGATAGGATGGGAGGAAATTGATAATTTAGTGGGTTTTAACAATCAACTAGTCTTAAACCCGTACGTTAAACACACGACCATAAAATTTAGACAAATAACATAAACTAAATTAAAAGAGTTACTATTAGTATAAAGGTTAATTTAGAAAAATATTTTTTAAATAAAACGTATTCAACAAAAATATATAATGACATTGAAACTTTTTCCATTCTATTAATTGGTTTATTGTTGAAAGGAGAAATAATAAATAATGAGAATATTGGTATTTTAATCAATAAGTATATTAGCTTTTGGGAAAGCTAAAGGGTCTTGGGCAATATGGTATTTTCTCATATTTTTTGTGGGAGAGGAATGGAGGGCATAATGTGCATTTTCATGATTTAATACAAAAGGTGCATTACACTAAAGAAAGTGAGGTATTATCGTCACAAGTATTTCTTCAAGTGCTCGTTTGATAGACCGAGTAGTGATTCCTTTCCATGCTATTTGCACGATCTCGTAATGAAATCTGTACCAAAACATTATAAAAGGGAAAGGTCATTGTTTTGTATCAACTAGTATCAAACAAATACCAAATGTATTAAAATGGGAAAATTTTATATGGCTTTAAACTCTTAGCCTTCCAATCTTTTAAGTGTATGTGAATTCCCAAGAGAGGTGAATGTTTTTCGCTTTCATTTTCGTTTACAGTCTAAATGAATGTCATATGTTTGTGTAGAAAAATGCGCCATGGATGTCGGTGCCACAGTTTGGAGATTGGGACCAAAAGGGCCCATTACCGGACTACTCAATGGATTTTTCAAAAATAAGAGAAATGAGGAAACAGAACAAGCGGGATGTCTCAAGAGCCAGTCTTGGAAATGAGGAAGAACTCATTTCCTCCTCGAAAGCTAGCAGCACCGTAAAAACTACTGCCCTTAGTGATGCTCATCACCATCATTTTGATCAGGACCACTCTCCAACTGTAAGATCCATTTTTCCTTGAACCCCTCATTACTTTATCTATTTTGTTTTTACAACCAAGAAGTTGTTAGTTATTAACAAGATTTTGCTGTCGTATTATATACTATATTATATGGATATTTGCGTACCACACTGTAAGGAAATTCGATAGAAACCCATGTACTCCCTCCGTCCCACGTGAGTGTAGACCACTCAAAATGGCAAAGTATTTATAATTTTATATTCAATATGACCCACTTGTCATGCTTACAACAACAATCCACTTACTATTCCTTCCACTCATTTTCTCTCCTATTTTATTTTTCATAATCACATCACAACACCTCCACCACTCATTCTTTCTCCTCTTACTATACTATTATTCCTTAGTTATTGTGTCCAAAATTTTGGTCCATACTCACGTGGACGGAGGGAGTATGTACTTGTGAGATGCATTTGGTGGGGTGAGGATGGTGGCAGTTGTCGTAGCAGGAATCCTTTACCAATTTTTGTGACTAACACCACATGACATATTGATGGAATTCATATCCTAATTCTGTTGGAGATCATTGAATCAAATAACTTCTAAGGGCATTTTTGTTGTAACATATCCGCCAATAGTTGTAGAATTAGAATGAACGGTGATATATTTCATCATTAATGGACTCGTGACAAGACAAGGTCTAAGTACGTCATTGGTTGAATCTTAGATTCATGTCTTTCCCCTTTTTTGTCATTTTTAGTGATTCTTTTGCTTTTAAATATTGTATGCAAATGAGCTAAGAATGTGTTGTATTGACTTGGCTTCATTTTTGTGGGTATTTCTACAAGTAAATGACCTCACATTTTAGTCTAGAGATGAGGTGATACCCATTCAGAAGCCAAATTCTTTGGCCCTCCTAAACTAGGATTGGGTCCATTGATTTAAGTTTGTTGGCGCAATTGGCTACAACTTGCATAAAAGAGATTTTCCTCGAAACAGAAAGCAAAACTTTGTTTTTACTCGAGAGGATTTGTTGGGAGTAACGTAGGCCAACCAGAGTCGACATGGGCACATGGGACCATATTATTGATCATATTTATATAAGCATATAAATTAAGTTGGAATTTGTTCTCTAAATGTTAGCATATGCATTCATGAAGACATTCCTTTTCAATTATTGTACTACACAAATAAATTTGCATTTGTCACATTATTGAAGGAACATTTAAATTGTTATTTATTAGAAGTATTATTGTATCCTTTTCGGGCTACAAAAGGGCCCCAAACCTCTCAATCTAAGTTGAAGCAATAACTTACTGCCCCCCCCCCCCCACTCATACCCATTTTTATATACACTATAATCCTATAACAAAGAGTACTTACTAGCCCGTAAAGCATTCAGAATCAACATAAAGAATACTTGCTAGACCCTTAATTCTTTATGTAAATCGAATGGAATCAATACTATAACGTGGCACTCCAAAAAATATTAGGCCGAATTATGAAAAAGCCTTATCTGGTTTTTTAAATGGTGCGGATAGGCCCCCTTTGGTATCATATTAAACATATAAGTCTATTATGGTCAATTGGGGACTTGTATTTATCAATTGTGCTAAAGTGACAAAATTACCTTGACAAATCATATGATAATACGTTCCACCTCAGTTTTCACTTTTCAAGGACAATTTAGTCATTTACGGTAACAAATTGATAGATGCAGGCCCTAATTCTGTAGTAATCCGAATTTTTTTTATTTTATTTATTAATTGATTTAATTCCTTTTAATTAATAATTGTTTTCTTAATTAAATTGTTTTGTTTTAAATTAATTACTTGTGTACCTTTTATTAAAATGATTGTTAATTGGACTTGAGATATTATTGGGTTAGATTACCTTATTTGGACTTAAAAAAAAAAACCTAATTAGCTTAAGATTTGGAAAACCCATTTATATATACATCTTTTTTCTAAACCTAGGGTTAATTATATTTTTCGCAAACCAAGAGAAATAGAGAGAGGGAGGCGGCACATAGAGATAAACGGCTTAGAGAGAGAAAGCGTTAGGGAGAGAGAACGGACTGAAGGATCAGGGCAACGCCAGGAGACGCACGAAGGAGAAGAAGAAACCAAGGACTTGGGAAGAAGGAGAAGAACCTTCTTCATTATTAGATTTGAGGATTCAACACCAAGGTATAATCCAAATTCTATTGATGCTATTCTTAAACCTAGAAAATCCTTAGATTGATTTGAGTGGATTTTAAATTGTCGGGTGAAATTAAGGTTGGAAAATATCTTCTCGAGTGAGGCATGAGATTACTGAGAATTGAAATTGATGAAGATGTACTTTTGATGCTAAAGGACATGTAAAATAGATTACTGCCGTGGAAGTATCAAGGGAAGGATGTTTTGCAAGGTTCCAAGGATCTTGATAATGCCATTCAAACCAAACCAAAGTGAGTATTCTTTCGTCTAATAATTATTATTCTCGAATTTTAAAAGAACCTAGAAAACCCTAGAAATTTTTGAGATTTAATTAGGGTTTGTTTTATAATATTGATGAATTATTAAAAATGATCAAATGATATTTGGATAAGGATTATTAATTGAAAACCTAAAATTGATTTGGGTTGGGTATGTAATCAAAGGAATTAACCTAAGGTATTGCATGCTATGCTAAGAATGAAAGAATTGAAATTAGGGTTAGTGGCGTGAATAGTAATCTGTGAATAGTAAATTGTGAACAGTAACCGTGAACAGTAATTATGAACAGTACCGTGAATAGTAATCTGTGAATAGTAAATTGTGAACAGTAACCGTGAACAGTAAATATGAACAGTGCCGTGAATAGTATTCTGTGAATAGTGAATATGAATTGTAAGCTGTGAATAGTAATTTTGGATATGTGAAATATTAAAGATGGGTTAGAAACCTAGAAACCCTAAGGATATTTTGGAAAAACCTAAAAAGGGTACTAATTAACCTTAAGAAGAGTTAAAGAGAAATAACTCATATGTTAACAAGATGATTAAAGTTGGGTAATTAAAGTAAATAGGAATTACTTTTACCCTAAGAGATGTTATTTGCATGATTGTAGATTCGTGCAAGAAGTAATTGCAAGGAAGCGCAAGCGTATAAGGTAAGGGATTACGTTCATTAAGTATTTGAATGTATCTTCCTTTGTTATAGGATTCCCTATTGATGATTTGTATACTACTAAGTGGCCGGTAGTTATTCATTTGTATTCCCTCGTTATGAACGTTTTTGGAATATCTTACCATTGATGCGTTTTTGTTCAATGTGTATCTATGTGAATTGAAATTGACTTATGTGTTCTCGTACCATGAACACTATGAATATATGATGTTAAATTGTCCAATTGATGAGGACTCTATATGTATTTGGTCTAGACAGATTGAAATGACCTAAGGCCTAGTCAGATTGAAATGGCCTCAATGTTAAATAAATTGGTCTAAACAGTTGAAATGACCTAAGGTCTAGTCGATTGAAATGACCTCACTATAGAATGAAATGGTCTAGTCGAATGAAATGACCTTAGTTCTATAGATGTGATTATCATGATGCATCGAGAATAAGGGGGCGCTTTGATAATAGCGTAAGTGAACCTTATTCAACGATTGCCTGAAAAGGTGTATCGGAGTCGCCTAGATGAAAGGTGCAAAAGTACTTGGAATTGACGGATAAGTGTGTGTAAAGTTCCATTTGTTAATTGTAAAAGTGCCACTACTTGTTATTTGAAAAAGTATCCTTCTTTGGCATTCTCAGTACCAAAACTATTTATTGTACATGTTATCCTTTCATTGATATTTTGTTAACCTCCGTTCGTTCCGGTCGTCTCTTCTTAGAAACCGAAGAGACCCCGTATGAACTTACTGAGCTTTGTTCGCTCACCCTTTCATATTCTTTCCCCTCCCAGGTAATAAATGATTGGAGTGGATTGGCTGCGTATTGATGGATTAGCAGCTTTTGGAGTTCAAATAATTATTTTAGAACATTAAGTATTTTTGAGCTAGTGGTTTGTACTAGCCGTAGAGATTGTTACCGTTTTCAGCATTGAAGTTTAATTCAAATAGTGGTTAGTATTTTGAATTATGGTTTTAGTAGCCGTTGGAGGCTATTCTATTAATAAAGTAAGTATTATTATTATGTGTGAAAATTGGGGTCGTTACAGTTGGTATCAAAGCTTTGGTTTTAGGTCACATGGGAGACTTTAGAGCATTAAGCATATTGGAAGAAGTAGTACTTGAGTATAATTGGGCCTACCTAGAAAGTAATTGTGACGGAGGATTTAAGGTAAAATTTCTTAAGAGTCTAACTATGAACTGGTAGAAATTAAGAGATTGTAATTGGGAAGTTAGCAATTTTGAGAAGTTGATGTTATGGAAACCTTCTGTGCAGGAAACTTTCTAAGTTTGGAAACTTTCTTTATTAAGAAACTTGCTATTTTAGAAACTTTCTATTTAGAGAACTTGCTATTTTAGAAACTTTCTATTTGGAGAACTTGCTATTTTGGGAGAGAACCTAGAATAAAATTCCCTTGGAATTATAACAAGATCCTCTGAGTGATCTAGAGGACAACTATTAAGTTTAAATGTGAATTGTTATTGAGGAAAAGACTTATAATAATTAAGTGAGAGAGCAAGCTTACCAATGGTATTATGAGCTTAAAGATTTGAAGGCTAATGTTCCAGTAGCTGAAGTTTCAAACGAATATAACTTAGTGAATGAGAATGTTATGGAAGAAGTAGCTGAGGAAATGATAGGGAGTGAAGCCGCCCCAATTTTGAATTGATGATGAGAAGTGGAGTATTATACTATTTTACTGTTATTTCTAGAAGTGATATAGATTTAGCAAGTTTTTAGTTATGATAGAAAGAACTTGAGATATTTATGATTTACGTTTTGAAATTATGAAGTGAAAACTTTATTTTAGTCAAGTAAGTGATTTTATTTGACTTATGTGTTTAATTATGTGAATTTTATTGTTCCTTAAGTGTTAAATATGTGTATTGACCTGGAACAATAGCCTAGTAACATGGCCCACGGATGAAAAGTAAAGTCTATTGAAACGACTTGTAGATATAATATGGCTTATTGAAATGGCCAAGTGTTGATTAATTGGCTTATTGAAACGGCCAATGAAGATGAAAATCGGCCTATTGAAACGGCGAAAGTATGAAATTGTGAACATTGGTCTATTGAAACGACACGGGGAAATGTCTTGGTCTAATGAAGCGACCCATGAGTCTAGTTGAAACGACTTATGTAGAGTAAATGTGGTCTATTGAAGTGACCAGTAGGTCTAGTGAATTGACCTATAATGTACATGTTTAGTCTAATGAAACGACATATGAGGATGAATTAAGGGTCCGTTGAAATTACCTATGAAATTGTGCGGTCTAATGAAAGGACCAATAATCTAATGAAATGAATTGTGAATGTGTATTCGGTCTAGTGAAGCGGTCGATGGTCTAGTAAATGGACCGATGATGTAATTGAAGTCTGTTGAGACGCCCTAATTTAAGTGAATTTTGTAAGGTAGCAAGTATGAGTATTAGTAGTGTTGGTGCATTGAAAAGACCAATAAGTCTGTTGAAAAGACATATGAGAGTAATGCCTATCTATTGAAAAGACCAAGGGTTTAGTGAATTGACCTATGACTAGATTTAAATGTATTAGTCTATTGAGACAAATTCTGGTTATAGTATAAAAGTATTAAGCATTTAAGTATTGCTAGTATAGGCGTGATTAATAGTGCCTTGTATTCCTAGTGCGATAAGTATCGTAAAGAAGATGGTGTCGTAAGTAAGTACCCAAGTAAGAACTTTAACAATCGAAGAGTTGGGATTAAAAGCAAGGTCAGTGGTCAAGGATCGATGAAAAATGTGAAGTGTGCAAAAAGGGAAGCACCGAGACTAATGAGTATCGGTACGGAGAGAAGAAATTGAATTTGAAACCTGAAGCGTTAGAAGTACCTTTGGTGATAAATACTCCGACTAATGAGTCGATTCCTATCTTGTCTATGTATAAGGAGTGGCCTTTGACAATAGGTGATAGAGAACTCGAGATTGACCTAATAGAGTGGAAAATGAATGAAATTAACAATTATTCTGGGAATGGATTGGTTAGCTGTCCATCATGCCAAGGAAGACTGTTTTAAGAAAGAAGTAAATTTCAGATTGCTATCTGGAGAAGAGTTTTATTTTCAAGGATCGGAATCGAGAATCCGATCTGGTCTTATTTCGGGAATGAGAACTCGGAAGACGTTGAGGAAAAGGATGTGAAGGATTCTTAGCCTATATGGGAGAGACGGATAAGAAAGGAGTAAGTATAGAGTCTCTTTCAGTGATCGGAGGTTTAAGGATGTGTTTCCAGAAGACTTGTTGGGAATACCACCAGAAAGGGAGGTGAAATTTTCCATAGCCCTAGTATCAGAAAACGCATCGATATCGAAGGCATCGTACAGAATGGCCCGAATGAACTTAAGGAATTGAAGGAACAACTCTAAGAGTTATTGAATAAGGGTTTGATAAGACCGAGTGTTTCACCGTGGGGTGCACCGGTGTAGTTGTAAAGAAGAAGGACAGATCGATGAGAATGTGTAACGACTATAGGGAGTTGAATCGAGTAACGGTTAAGGGTCAGCATCCGTTGCCGAGGATTGATGATTTGTTTGACCAACTTTAGGAAGCGTGTTACTCCTCAAAGATAGATTTGGGATCGAGATATCATCAGTTGAGCGTGAAGAAAGAGGATGTTGGGAAGACGGCCTTTAGGACAAGGTACGGTCATTATGAGTTTTTTTGGTTATGCCGTTTGGGTTGACGAATGCACCGGCAACATTCATGGAGATTAATGAATAGGACCTTCCAGGAGTTTTTTTGGGATAAATGTGTGATTGTATTCATAGATGACATTTTGGTATATTCAAAGACTAAGGAGGAACATGAAGAACATTTGAGGTTAGTTCTACAGATTTTGAAGAAACAGAGGTTGTACGCTAAATTCAAGAAGTGTGAATTTTGGCTCGAGAAAGTGACATTCTGAGGACATGCGGTGTCTAAGGAAGGAATTGAAGTAGATCCGGCGAAGATAGAAGCTATAGTGGATTGGGAGAGACCAACAACTGTTAGTGAGATAAGAAGTTTCTTGGGGTTAGCAGGATACTACAGGAGAATTGTTGAAAGATTTTCGTGGTTATCAGGACCATTGAAGAGATTGACACAGAAAGGAGCCAAGTTCATTTGGTCAGAGGAATGTGAAAAGAATTTTCAAGAGCTGAAGAGTTGGTTAGTATCTGCACCTGTTCTTACAGTACCATTAGGATCAAACGGATTTGTGATATATAGTGACGCTTCGTTGAAAGGAGTAGGTTGTGTGTTGATGCAGAACGATAAGGTGATAACTTATGCGTCAAGGCAACTGAAGAACCATGAGAGGAATTACCTGACCTATGATTTGGAGTTAGCAGCTGTTTTTGCTTTAAAGATTAGGGAGACATTACTTGTATGGGGTAACTTGTCAGATTTATACGGATCAAAAGAGTCTTAAGTATATTTTCACTTAGAAGGAGCTTAACATGAGGTAAAGGAGATTGCTAGAATTATTTAAGGATTATGATTGTACCATTTTGTATCACCCAGGGAAGGTCAATAAGGTGGCCGATGCATTAAGTAGGAAGAATCGAGGAACCTTAGTGGCGTTGATTTCTAAGGGGGTAAGTACATGGAATAGCATGGAAGTTTCAAGTTTAGAAGTGAGAGTTAAAGGGTATTTGGCTCAGATGGGTATTCATCCAATACTATTAGACCGAATCAAGGAAACACAAGGAATAGATGAAGAGATGTGAGGATACATTAGAGTATGGAAACGGGAAAGGTAATAGACTTTCGTATATAAAACAAGGGGATTGTAGGTATCAATCGAGAATTTGGGTACCTAGTGACAAGGATATAAGAAGAGAGATTCTACCGAAAGTGTACTGTCAAAAGTTTTCTATACATTCTGAGAGTACGAAGACGTATAAGAACTTAAGGGAATCATTTTGGTAGAAATCATATGAAGGGAGAAGTTAACTAAGTTATACGTGAAGGAGATAGTGAGATTGCATTGAATGCGAGTGTCGATAGTATCCTATCGGGATGCGAGGTTTACATCAAGGTTTTGGAAGAACAAGCTTTAGGTACCGAATTGACGATGAGTACATCTTTTCACCTGCAGACAGACGGACAGTCAAAAAGGATAATTCAAACATTTGAGGATATGTAGAGGGCCACATCATTGGATTGGCAAGGGACTTGGGATGAGCACTTTCCGTTGGTAGAATTCGCTTACAACAACATTTATCACGCTAGCATCGGTAAGGCACCGTATGAAGCTTTGTATGGACGGAAGTGTAGATCGCCTACTTGTTGGGATGAAGTTGGTGAGAGGAAGCTGACAGGACCAGAGATTGTTCAAGTTACCGCATATAAAGTACAACAGATCAGAAAATGGTTATTGACCGCTCAGAGTAAACAGAAGTCGTATGCAGATCGCTGACGACGTGACTTAGAATTTCAGTTGGGGGATCGAGTATTCTTGAAGATTTCGCCAACAAAAGGAGTTGTGAGATTCAGAATTCGCAGGAAGTTAAGTCCAAGATACGTAGGACCGTTCGAGATTTTAGAGCGAGTAGGGTCGATGGCTTACAAGTTGGCCTTACCACTTGTGCTTGCTGGTGTGCATAATGTGTTTCATGTCTCGATGTTGAGAAAGTATATCTCTGACCCGAGTCATGTGATCGAGTATAGGCAGATGAGATTTCGTGCCGATTTGAGTTATGATGAAAAACCGGTGAAGATAGTAGACCGAAAAGATCAAATAAAGAGGAAGAGCGTTATTCCTTATGTGAAAGTGCAATGGAACAACCACACGAAAATAGAAGCAACGTGGGAGCTCGAGAGTGAGATGCGAAAGTCAAATCCCACCTTATTTTCGGATTGAGTGCGTTTGGTTTGGAGGACCAAACCCTTTTAAGGGGGTAAGAATGTAGTAATCCGAATTTTTTTTATTTTATTTATTAATTGATTTAATTCCTTTTAATTAATAATTGTTTTCTTAATTAAATTGTTTTGTTTTAAATTAATTACTTGTGTACCTTTTATTAAAATGATTGTTAATTGGACTTGAGATATTATTGGGTTAGATTACCTTATTTGGACTTAAAAAAAAAAACCTAATTAGCTTAAGATTTGGAAAACCCATTTATATATACATCTTTTTTCTAAACCTAGGGTTAATTATATTTTTCGCAAACCAAGAGAAATAGAGAGAGGGAGGCGGCACATAGAGATAAACGGCTTAGAGAGAGAAAGCGTTAGGGAGAGAGAACGGACTGAAGGATCAGGGCAACGCCAGGAGACGCACGAAGGAGAAGAAGAAACCAAGGACTTGGGAAGAAGGAGAAGAACCTTCTTCATTATTAGATTTGAGGATTCAACACCAAGGTATAATCCAAATTCTATTGATGCTATTCTTAAACCTAGAAAATCCTTAGATTGATTTGAGTGGATTTTAAATTGTCGGGTGAAATTAAGGTTGGAAAATATCTTCTCGAGTGAGGCATGAGATTGCGAGAATTGAAATTGATGAAGATGTACTTTTGATGCTAAAGGACATGTAAAATAGATTACTGCCGTGGAAGTATCAAGGGAAGGATGTTTTGCAAGGTTCCAAGGATCTTGATAATGCCATTCAAACCAAACCAAAGTGAGTATTCTTTCGTCTAATAATTATTATTCTCGAATTTTAAAAGAACCTAGAAAACCCTAGAAATTTTTGAGATTTAATTAGGGTTTGTTTTATAATATTGATGAATTATTAAAAATGATCAAATGATATTTGGATAAGGATTATTAATTGAAAACCTAAAATTGATTTGGGTTGGGTATGTAATCAAAGGAATTAACCTAAGGTATTGCATGCTATGCTAAGAATGAAAGAATTGAAATTAGGGTTAGTGGCGTGAATAGTAATCTGTGAATAGTAAATTGTGAACAGTAACCGTGAACAGTAATTATGAACAGTACCGTGAATAGTAATCTGTGAATAGTAAATTGTGAACAGTAACCGTGAACAGTAAATATGAACAGTGCCGTGAATAGTATTCTGTGAATAGTGAATATGAATTGTAAGCTGTGAATAGTAATTTTGGATATGTGAAATATTAAAGATGGGTTAGAAACCTAGAAACCCTAAGGATATTTTGGAAAAACCTAAAAAGGGTACTAATTAACCTTAAGAAGAGTTAAAGAGAAATAACTCATATGTTAACAAGATGATTAAAGTTGGGTAATTAAAGTAAATAGGAATTACTTTTACCCTAAGAGATGTTATTTGCATGATTGTAGATTCGTGCAAGAAGTAATTGCAAGGAAGCGCAAGCGTATAAGGTAAGGGATTACGTTCATTAAGTATTTGAATGTATCTTCCTTTGTTATAGGATTCCCTATTGATGATTTGTATACTACTAAGTGGCCGGTAGTTATTCATTTGTATTCCCTCGTTATGAACGTTTTTGGAATATCTTACCATTGATGCGTTTTTGTTCAATGTGTATCTATGTGAATTGAAATTGACTTATGTGTTCTCGTACCATGAACACTATGAATATATGATGTTAAATTGTCCAATTGATGAGGACTCTATATGTATTTGGTCTAGACAGATTGAAATGACCTAAGGCCTAGTCAGATTGAAATGGCCTCAATGTTAAATAAATTGGTCTAAACAGATTGAAATGACCTAAGGTCTAGTCAGATTGAAATGACCTCACTATAGAATGAAATGGTCTAGTCAGAATGAAATGACCTTAGTTCTATAGATGTGATTATCATGATGCATCAGAATAAGGGGGCGCTTTGATAATAGCGTAAGTGAACCTTATTCAACGATTGCCTGAAAAGGTGTATCGGAGTCGCCTAGATGAAAGGTGCAAAAGTACTTGGAATTGACGGATAAGTGTGTGTAAAGTTCCATTTGTTAATTGTAAAAGTGCCACTACTTGTTATTTGAAAAAGTATCCTTCTTTGGCATTCTCAGTACCAAAACTATTTATTGTACATGTTATCCTTTCATTGATATTTTGTTAACCTCCGTTCGTTCCGGTCGTCTCTTCTTAGAAACCGAAGAGACCCCGTATGAACTTACTGAGCTTTGTTCGCTCACCCTTTCATATTCTTTCCCCTCCCAGGTAATAAATGATTGGAGTGGATTGGCTGCGTATTGATGGATTAGCAGCTTTTGGAGTTCAAATAATTATTTTAGAACATTAAGTATTTTTGAGCTAGTGGTTTGTACTAGCCGTAGAGATTGTTACCGTTTTCAGCATTGAAGTTTAATTCAAATAGTGGTTAGTATTTTGAATTATGGTTTTAGTAGCCGTTGGAGGCTATTCTATTAATAAAGTAAGTATTATTATTATGTGTGAAAATTGGGGTCGTTACAAATTCACCATAGTAGATTTACATGCTTAATATGATACTCCCTCCCTCCCATTCAAATTAGGACATTTTGCTATTTTGAGTGTCTCGCTCGAAATAGGAAAACCCAAAATGGAAATGTTTTAATCAATGAGACTCATTTTTCCACTCACAACAATTTTTCACTTACTATTTCCTACCTCACTTTTTCTCTCCCACCCCACCTTCCATACTCAAAACACATATTCCCTCAATCCCATAACAAGCTACGTAGGTGTTGTGAGTGGGTAGGAGAGAGAAAGTGGGGTAGAGAATAGTAGTGGTATAGTTGTTGTAAATATAATAAGTGGGTCCTATTAATAAAGAAGTATTATAACTTTTCCTTTTTGGGGTGAGACTTATCAATGGGACACCCGAAATGACGAAATGGGTAAGTTGTTATGGACAGAGGGAGTACTTCACTAATGTTTTTCCTTAATCCACGACCATTTCAAAAAATCCTATTTCAAGTGAGACGGTGGGAACAGATGGGTATATTGTTCCCATTTAAAAGCCAGAAGAGCGATTTCCATAATTTACCCTTTATTTTTAGGGTAGTTCACGTGTGTGTGTGTGTGTGTGTGTGTGTGTGTGTGTGTGGCCATAGTTGTGTTCTAAGTTGTTTCTTGTATTGATTGAATTGCAGGCAAGGAGGAGCTTCCTGAGCTACTTTAATTGCTGTGTGAAAGCATGATGATATTCAATGGATCAGTTTTCTTCTTGTAATTTATTACTTAATTTAATTTTTGATTTTTCTCAACTTTTTGATAATTTCTAATGAAGTGTGAGATTATTCTGGTCTTAGACAAGAATTAAGAACAACATCATTAAGTGTAGTGATGGCGATTCGTCTATTTTCTTGCCGTGTATTCCCGGGACTTGTCCCAAAAAAAAAAAAAATGCAATATTATTGTATATATGAATGAATGGTTGAGGAAATCTTTTAATAGTTCTTTATTTATAGACATCCGTCTCATTCGAAAACGTACAAATTTTCATTTTGGGTGTCTCATTTAAAAAGACTAAAAAGATGCACGCCTAAAATGGAAACTTTTTATTAGTTATTTATTTATAGGACATAATTGTTATACTCAAAATAATTATTCATTTACTATTCCGTATCTCGCTTTTTCTCTCGTAGCTCACTTTTTATACTCACAATATTTACTTCATTATACACCTTTCTTAATTTTAGTGTTTTACCAACTTTATATCTTTTTGGTTGAGAATGAGTGAGTATTTATTTACAAATTACAATTGTTAATTAACAAAGACAGTAAAAAGTTTAAAATATTGCTGCTCAAGCAATTGAAAGATAATACCCACTTCATCTTATAAAATTATAAAAAGTGCATTTTTGGTTGTTTTGTTTTAAAATAAGTGTTGTCCTTCATATCATGGTACAAGAAATATATAAATAAGTAAAATATAATTATTAAAATATTTAACAAACTAACTATCACACTTGTTTAATACTCTCTCCGTCCCATTAATAACTTCACCGATTATTCAAAATGGCGTCCCGTTAGAAGTTTCATCTTTCCTTTTTTTTGCAAAGAATCTTTACTATTTTTTCCACTCATTCTCTCTCCTATTTCACTATTACACTTACAACACTTTTCAAATTTACTATTTCCTCCGCTCATTTTCTCTCCTATTTTACTATTACACTCACAACATTTTTTTCATCCTTAATTTACGTGTCGAAGTCAAAATGGTGAACTTATTATTGGGGCGGAGGAAGTATTTGACAAATCAACCAAGGGGTGGAAGAAAATGATGATTGTTTATTTTTGACTTGGAATAGTAGTTTACAAAAAGTCTTATTTGGGCATATTAAGAATAGCAAATATAATATGTATTTATAACTTTCTTACACATATTATATACTTGAAATATTGAGTTAGATAAATACTTTTTCTTCTTTCGTTCCAAAATAAATATCTAATTTTAATTTTAGGACTCATATAATTCAATCGCCCCCTTCTCTATTCCATAAAGTCTGAATATATACAAGAGGTCAGTCCTTGATTTTAGGGTCTCATACTAATCACAATATTAATCTAGAATATTGACCTACCTAACTTAGGAGATATACATATCAACTTTAATATTTACAAGAATACATATCCATAATTACGTGTGCTATCATACCCCCGCAGTCGAAGCGGGAGGAGGCCAGATGCTGAGACTGTTTCGAAAATCATCAAAAAGTACGTGCGAAAGCCCTTTAGTAAAGATATCAGCTAACTGATAACGAGACGGAACATGCATTACACGCAATTGGCCTTTCTCAACCTTTTCACACACAAACAAGATGTCGAGCTCAATATGTTTGATACGTTGGTGCTGAACCGAATTACCTGATAAATAGATTGCATTATATTATCACAATAAACCATAGTGGCCTTCGAAATAGGAACATCGAAATAGGAACATGGAGGACAATTTTTTTATAAAAAAATTGAGACTTACTCCCTCCGTCTCGCTAATATCCGCACACTTTTCTTTTTGGGCGTCCCGCTAATATCCACACACTCTCAAAAAGGAAACTTTATATTAATAAAATATTGGGTTAATTGCAATTTAAGGCCTGAAGTCTTGTATGAGGTCCCCAAAAGGAGCCTGACTTTTTTTTTTTTGTGGCGATTTAGGGCCTATACTTACAATTTCTTATCAAATAAGGGCTTATTGACGATTTCCGTTAACACTTAACGTCAATAAGCCCTTATTTGATAAGAAATTGTAAGTATAGGCCCTAAATCGCTAAAAAAAAAAGTCAGGCCCCATTTGGGAACCTCATACAAGAATTTAGGCCCTAAATTATAATTAACCCATAAATTTAACTTTCTATCTTTTTTAAATTTTCATTAAATCCCTTAAAAAAATATTAAATTCAATAAAATAAATAAAAATATTTTTACTCAATAATAATAAAAAGAAATTTAACATCCCAATTTAACTATATTTAAAAAGGCATATGTAAATTATTTTTTACCTAATTTAACTAAATATAATAATTTTTTGTTAAACACTATTGTTCATCGCAGTTTACAGTTTTTTGTTAATCTTCAAACATCCCAACTAAAATTATTGTATTATTTTTCCTTTTTTTAATATAAATGAAAAAATATGGTACATGAATTAAATGCATAATATTATTATGCCCCATTTTTATCCTTGAATTTAATGTACAACAACACCTCACCCTTCACCACCATCAACATAAAGTCACCGGCCCGTCTCATTAAGTACAGAGGCCCTGTGCGAAATGAGAATATGGGGTCCTTAATATTTAGAAAATTAACATAAAATTATATGTAACTTCAATATTTTATTTAAAAAAGGGTTCTAAATTGCAATTTGCTCTTTAAAAAATTAACACAATAATATGTTATATATATATATATATATATATATATATATATATATATATATATATATATATATATATATATATATATATATATATATATATTTAATGGGCATAGATAAAATCGGGCGAAACAAACTCCTGCTTAGAATCGGTAGCTATCAAAATCTTGGTCAAAATTGAAATCACATTTCTTGCTGTTTTGATTGATTTTGGTGATGTGTTAAATCTGGTGGCGGGTATATGTTGGCGGGGTGGTGACTTTCAGGACCGGCTCAGACATGGAACATTAGGTTCCTTTGCACGAGGCTCCAAATTTTGAAGGGCCCAAATTTATCTATGCCCATTAAATATATATATATATATATATATATATATATATATATATATATATATATATATATATATATATATATATATATATATATATATATATAACAGTTATTGTGTTAATTTTTTAAAGGGCAAATTGCAATTTAGAACCCTTTTTTAAATAAAATATTGAAGTTATATATAATTTTATGTTTTTATTTATTTTATTGAATTTAATATTTCTTTTAAGGGATTTAATGAAAATTTAAAAAAGGTAGAAAGTTAAATTTATGGATTAATTACAATTTAGGGCCTGGAGTCTTGTATGAGATTTTCAAATGGGGCCTGTCTTTTTTTTTTTTTAGCGATTTGGAGCCTATACTTACAATTTCTTATCAAATAAGGGCTTATTGACGTTAAGTGTTAACGGAAATCGTCAATAAGCCCTTATTTGATAAGAAATTGTAAGTATAGGCCCTAAATCGCCAAAAAAAAAAAGTCAGACCCCTTTTGGAGACCTCATATAAGACTTCAGGCCCTAAATTGTAATTAACCCTAAAATATTCACCCTACCCCACTCATTCTCTCTCCTACATTATTTTAATACTCACAACAACATTATAATTTATTATTCCCTCCACTCATTTTCTCTTCACTCATTCTTTTACACTCACAACATTTTATTAAAATATCATATTTCTTAATTCCCGCGCAAACAATGTTAGTGCGGAACTTAGCGGGACTGAGGGAGTACACATTATATACTTGAAGTTTCAACCCAAAAAAACTGCCTCATTCTGACTACTTGGTAAACAAAATCGAAAAAAATCAATATTTATTATAGAACAGATGAATATTTTCTTAGTCCCGATTTAATATTATTAGTTTGACTTGGTACGGAAATTAAGAAAAAATGGGAATTTGATCGGGAAGTTCCTTTTGGAACAAATCACTTTCCCTCAAGTTCCTCATTAAATCGAAATGACCTGGAAGCTCATATGCAATAATATATAATACTGCATGCAATATTATTATATTTACTCATATGTGAATATAATACTGCATATATAATACAACATGGTGAAGGAACTTCTCGGGCATTATAATATTTTTTTAGAACTTTCCGATCACTCTCCCAGAAAAAATACATGTGAATATGAAAAATAAAGTAGAAGAGAGAAAGTGGTTTGAGAGTTCTTGTTGTGAGAATGACAAGTGAATTTCATTATCCATTTTAAGTAATAAAGCAATTAAAAATCTTTAACTAAAAGAAAAATAATAACCTTAAACCCGAAAGGGACGGAGTAACTTTTATTATTGCTAAATCAGCTAAAAATAAATAAATAAATAAAAGTATTACATTTGATGAAACTTGAGAATAAAAAATATTATACTCCCTCTATCCCAAAATGTTTGTCCCATTTGACCTTTTTTATTGAACTTTGACCACAAATATATGACAATTTAATTATGTTCATGAAATTCTAAAAATTTCACCTGATTCACCATTAATAATATTATCAACAACAATTTTTAGAATTTCATGAACATGATTAATTTCTCATAAATTTGTGGTCAAAGTTCAACAAAAAAAGTCAAATGGGACAAACATTTTAGGACGGAGGGAGTATAATACTCCCTCCGTCCCACCTCACTTAGGAATTTTTGAATGGCACGAGGATTAAGAAAAAGGTAAATGTTGTGAGTGTAATATAAAAATAGGAGAGAGAATGAGTGGAGGGAATAGTAAATTATAATGGTGTTGTGAGTATTAAAATAATGTAGGAGAGAGAATGAGTGAAGAGAATAGTGATTTAAGGTTTCCATTTTGGGAATTCTTAAGATTAGTGGGACGCCCAAAATGAAAAGTTTTCTTAAGTGAGGTGGGACGGAGTATTAGTTTAACTTCATCTTATATTGACTTGTGTGTTTTAGACATCGCTATTACTTACTTTTCTCGTCGGTAAATCTGTCATTTACGACATTTGAGAAAATATGCACTTTCAGTATACACCTAAATTATTTGACATCATGATTTTAAGCGTGAATAAGTTTAATAACATTCTGAAATCCCTCAGTTAACATTGGCATATCATCTTCAAAATATCCAAATATCTCGGGACAACATGAATTCGAAAGTCATTTGATCTCATTATTAACGCTCAGTTTGTTTTAGGAAAAAAAAAACTTACGAAAATAGTTTCCAGAAAATGTTTTCTGGATAATGAAAATATTTTTCGAAAAATTAAACAAAAATGGTTTCAGTTGTTTGATAAATCATAGGGTAAATGTTTCGAAAGATAAGTCGGATAAATAATAGAAAAATGTTTCGAAATATAAGAGTCTTAAATCATAGAAAAATGTTTCGAAAAATATCTTTCGGTACTGAGTAAACTTTATGAAAACGCCTCCAAAAAAAAAAGTTACAAAAAATGAATCTACAAATTAAGTAGGTTGAGGTGTGGGTAGGGGAGTGGGGGTTGGGTAAAGGTAGTAAGGTAAGGGTGGGGTGGGTGGGGTACAGTGAAATATGTGGGACTTGGGAGTGGGGTTGGGTGGTGGCGTGTGTGGTGGATGGAGGTGTGGGCGCACGTACGCGATATTAAATACGTGCGCGTGTACGGGGTGAGTCGTGGTGGGGTGAGGGTAGTGGTGGGGTGGGGGTTGCGATTAGGTGTTTAGGTAATGGTTAGGTGTAAGGGTGAAGGTTGGGTAAGGTAGGCAGGATGAGGGTGTTAATAACCAATTTTTGAAAATGAAATGCACAGGAGAAATCTGTAAGTCATTTTACTTAGAAAACATGTCGATTTTTCACCAACCGAAAAATCTTTTATATTAACTTTATTCTCCCGTACTTATCAAATACTTACCAAATATCGAAAAATAGAAAAACTTTTCCGAAAAATATTTTCTCAAAAAAAAGGAGCCTAAGTAGCTCTAGAATCTACCCAATCCAAATAATTGAGTTTATTTTTACAATAATAATAAATTATCAAAGTCTACCTATGAACAACTTCAAAAATTTTCTTGGCGAATTCAGAGAAATTGTTTCTAAACCCTCATGCTTAACACCCGCTTCGACAAGGAAACAAAAATCACCAAGCACTGTATTAAGCATTAAGCATCATCCAGTGCTCAATGTTACCAACATTAGCTTAGAAAACTGGCTAAAGGATAATGCCGGATCTTCACAAGATGGGATTACAGAGACATTACCAAGAGAATAGCAAATCCCAGTAGTAGGCTTACACATCACCAGATCCTCTTACTCGAAAAATGAAAACAGTCAACATATCACACCTTTTTAATAATTTGCACAACATCTTCGTCTTCAAGTTCATGTTCCTGGTGTTCAGCAAACATCAAGTAGGATCACCACAACACATCGAAGTACATAAATAAAGAGGTGGAGGGAAATTTTGAATAAGAAAGGGGGTAGGCAAGAACAATGATACAGAAATGCATGTAGTAAATTTACCTTGCCAACTCTTTGTGGCTTGTGTTTCGCGCTTGAGCCCCAAACCAGTGCACTGCATAATATCAGGAGCCCAATTGAATTAGGTTTTATACAGATCAAAAAAAATAAAGGAAGTCCCATAATAGTTGTTGTGTTTGACTGGCCTAACTTTTTAAGAATGAACTGAAACTATTTCCTTTTTCAGAAACCTGACAATCTTTTTGGACGGACGAAACAGGAAATGCAGCAATTATTTAGGCACAGAGGCTGGGAGAAAATTTTATTTATGTGTACCCAAACAAACCATTAGCATAATGCAGTGGTTTTCAGCTACATCAGAAAAGTTGACAGCACTCTTTGTTGCCTCAACTCAAGAAATTTTGATGCCACACATTTAGAGGATGGTGATATGCAACTTCAAATGTATTAAATGTCTAAAAATTGGTAATCATATAATGTCTTAAATTTTGAAAACTTCAAACATATGCATTTGGTTTAATTATAACTATTTTCTTTCTTATAAAGTAAAAAGGTAGTTTAAGACATGATACTTACTACTTGAACTGTTTAAGCATGTCCTTGTGGATTCGGGTACAGAAGTCCTCAACAGTCTTCTTCTTTGATGAAAGAATAACAGGATCCTCATAATCAGGATTCATGCCCTTGGGCTTTGTGTATATGCGAGTTAAATTAAGATATTCCCATATCATCTCTAGCAAACCATCAAGGTTCCATTCCAAATGAGCACTGCAGTAACAAGAAAAGATTGTAACAAGAAAGTAAATTAAAACTACTATCTACAAAGGGAAATGAACCTTAAATTCGTAATGCATTAAACTTAAATTCGTAATGACAGATGAAATCCAACCGTACAGCACTACATTTGCATCAATTGAAGGATATTATAGAAGTTTAAACAACAATTGAACAACTAGAATGCATAAATTTTATCATAGTACCAACATGTCATTCTTCTTCTAGATCCTCTAAGTTAGAATCCTCAATAATAAGAGTTGTTAGCAACTTTCTGGTTCTTCTCCTTAACACAATGAGGCCATTAAATTCCATTTTACTTTAACACATTGCCTTCCCGCATATTTCATGAAGAAGCAATGCTGCAAACAAGTTAGATTTGATCCGCATACAGCTTTTTACTTTTGAGGGGACAAAAGGAAGATAGGGATATAGACTAGATATCCGTCATAAAACCTAGTGGATAAAGACACCACCAAAAAGTACCAAAAACAAGACATAGTCAAATAACCCAGAACTGCCTTCCATTCTCTTGCCAGATCAGAATAGGCGGGCCATAAACTGCTCATCTATATTATTAATCACCAATCATTCCAAGCTAACATTGATGAAGAGGTTTCATTTTAGTTTTCTCTCCTTTCCCAGGTTAGATATGACCATAGTTGTCAAACTGAATCAGTGGTCCACACATACTTATTTGGCATAGTACAACACGAATGAGATTCTTAAGAGATAATAATAGATAGAATTATCAATTTGTTGAAGCAGGGGGGAAATATGACTTACTTTGGAGTAAGAAAAATGGCTAGGAGTATGATGGCCTCATCCAATGCAAATGCAAGGAAAGAGATAAAGAATTACGTACCAAATTATTAGTTGTAAGCCTCAACACCACAATTTTAGTAAACTTCGCTACCAAGTATGAGTAATTAAGTACAATCTACTTCTAGATACCTACACTGATATTTCAGTATGAAGTTAAAAAATTTAAGAAAAATCTGATACTACATTATAACCCCAACCCTGGGATATTCCTAAACAGCCAATACCACTTATAACTACATGATTCTATACCACTTCATGCATTCTGCATCAAAGCGAAAGAGAATGAAAGACAATTTTCCAGCACAAATAATACCTGATTTCATACAGTGGGTTCATTTCTCAGGTTTACATGAAATACTCCCAATGAATCAAGCTTAACAATTAACACGAGGAATTTACCTGACTGGACAGTAATGAGGAAGTTTATCCAGAATCTCCAGCTCTTCTAGTGTTATTTGATCTATCTTGTTGACAACATAGATGCAAGGCGTATATACCCTACTGCCTTCGATGACATCTATGAGATCATCCGCAGTTGCATCAAATCTAAGGGTAACATCAGCATTATGTATTCTGTATTCACTACAAATTGCCTTCACAGTCTCAAGATCCAGGTGTGTGTTGGCAACAGTTGATGTGAAGTTGATCCCACCCTTTTCTTTCCTCCTGAATGTCAGATTAGGAGGCTCCTTGTTTAACCTAATTAAAAAAGAAAGAAGAAAGTACAAATACAATGTCATCACAAGAACATATAATAAGCTAAAATCACGTGTTGTTGAAATTCACCATTTGGATACATATAACTTGAGAATTTAGGAATGCCATGACGCAACATTGAAAAACTAGATTTAACACCATGCTGAGTGCCAACAAAATGTCAATAGCACCGTCAGACGGAGCAATGGGCATAGGATCCTGGCACTACATAATAACAATAAGAGAGTCGTAGTGACAGTGATAATGAAGTGGTAAGGTTAGATATTTGGCAAGGGAACAAATGTGATGGCTGCAGCAGTGGTGTAGAAGGGCCCACAGGGAGTAGAATTCATCATAAATCTGTCAAGTAATGTCCAAAAAAAAAAGGAGGGGTGAAGGAGAAAGGCTGTTCCTGACACGTCAGGTTAAAAACCATTTTCTTGGAAATATAACAATATATAGCATGTGTATCACATAAGAATACATGATTAATCAAAATATGCATATGAAATATTGGGAGTCAGACACGAAGAAGCTAGATTTAGAGCAAATTTTATTTTATTTTGGGGACTGATTGGGATTAATACCAACCTAACTGAAATTTAATCAGGTTTGTTGTTGAATTCAAGATACATAGCCCAAATAGCAAGTATTGTATCACAGCCACAAAAGATTGCAATAATCATTGATACTTTTGTTTCTTAAAACTTACATGTACACAACCAGCAGTGTGATAAGATATAAAGTACTATACTTTTAAGCAAATTATTACAAACTTTTTATAAACCACAGCAGCTTTTCATACATGTAACACAGAAAGAAGCATGTTTCTGCTAAAATAGAAACCTCAGCAATACAGCAGCGCAATACAGCAGCGTACCTGATTCCAAATCCCTCAAGCTCTTTCTCTATCAAACGTTTGTGAGTAATAGGCTTTATTGCATCCAGGACAATCAGAATACAGTTACATGTCCTAGCAGTGCTGATGACCTGAAATGTAATTAAAACACTTCATTATCTTACTACAAAGTTCAAGAGAATAAGTAAATAAAATTTTTACGTGAATCAAAAAGTTATTTTGGAATATGACACCAAAAGGCTGAATTTGAACTTATAGCTTGCAATCATCAATTAATATCAAGATAATGGAGCCATAAAGTGGCTTCTGATATCCAAACAGACTTAAATTTTATATTTTGTGGATCTCTGTGTCTAAGAAGTTGAACATAGCAACCACATAACTCAAAAATTACCAGAACAAAATTTTCCAGTGTAACATACATAACAATCATGTAACTATGGTTTTCAGAGAAGTAATGCCGAACATCAGTACATCGTCCATGAACCTCTCACAGACATGGCATGCATGCTAGCAGTTACATGGATTTGTGTCAAATCTATAGAGGCCAATCATCTCTGCAATGCACTTTAACACTGTAAGTTGTCCATTTATACATATATCCTTTTCAATAACTGGGATTAGGCGTGTATGTGAGAAAATATGTTCAACGGACTAAATTCTGCTCTTGGGTAGAGGTTAATACTTTGGAGTTACTTGTTCTTTTTCATCTCTTTTTTTTTTTTTTTGATGGAAAAAGTTGCTTTACATTAGTTTGGATCACGTAGTTTTTACTTTGGAGTTACTTGTTCTTTTTCATCTCTTTTTTTTTTAATTTCCTTATTTGGAGGACACCTTGTCATCTACTACTTCTTTTTCCTTCCTTTCTGCTCTTCTTAGTAATAGGAATCGCATCCCCTTTGTCGGGGTTGCTCAAGTTGGTTGACGGATTTCATCAACTTTCACCAGTTGGGTTCCCCGCAAGTTGAGGGCAACGATGAGCCTCAACTCAAAAAACAATTCAAAAAAGTCACTTTACTTAACTCTGGTCATCTCAGCAAATGGATCGGAAAGAAGTCCCGAGAGTGATTCATTGGAGGATTGACCTAACCTGACTGGATTCGATCCCACTCCAACTAAAGGAGATTGGGACAATAAGTTCATAGAATGGTCTACCGCACAACATTTTGATAAATTTTACTCCTCCACCCCGAAAAAAATCCCTGACTGTAGATGGATTTTAAGAATGTACTTACTTCAGGTTATTTCCTTTTAATACCCTCAAAATGTGGTTTGGTTGCATCGAATCAGTGATGCCCATGTTTACAACCAGCAGTGTGATAAGATATACCCTTATCATCTTAACAGAAGAAACAAACCTCACTGTAGCAGTAGTCAGATTGATAATGGAAAAAATGCCATGCATATATCAAGAATAAATACACCTGGATTTTTTTATAATTAATACACCTGCCTATTTGGCTTAACACAAACCATCTTATTGATGTGGAGGCAGGCTGTTCAAATATTAAAAGTAACCAAGCCGCAAAAAAAAAAAATGTTAGACAAAATTATCACTGTATATCATTTACCTGCCTTCCTCTACCCTTTCCATCTTTGGCACCCTCAATAATTCCAGGGAGATCCAACAACTGCCAATAGAAAAGAGCCAAATCAAGTAAAATAAACACCGAAAACTAAAACTTAAAACAAGTTCCTAGTATTTCAGAACTACGATTGGAAAACCTCTCCTCCAACATCCCACTGCATGAGATAAAACCTTGTTCCAAGGAATTATGGAGACTGGAGAGAACACTCAACTGTTAAAATTTTTATGAAAATTCACCCAATAAGGAATACGGGGGGAAAGTCAAGAATCACATTATATTTCTTCATCCAGATGAAAATGAAGACATGGCAATCCTGAGCACTAACATTAGCACATCCTTATCTTTCCATATATTAACTCCTGAAGTTAGTCTCCTAATGTTGATGAAATAAAAAAATTGTTTTGTTTATTTTCTGAAGAATTTTATGCTTGGAAAAAGATCACATATGACATTAAAATGTACCAGCTCAAGCAAACTACATTCTACTTGCAATAATAGAGTTTATCTCAGAAGCATAAAAATAGCGAACTAGCATACTAACCAGAGGAGTAAGTAAACATAACGTAGGTCCTCTTATATGAAGGTTAGCAACTAGCCTGAGATATGCGTGATACTAACAGCTAACTAATCCTAAAGACCAAGCAGGGACACAGCATGATTCACTACTTTAGAGTAAAATAAATTATCCGTACACAACGGTTTGAGATAGAAGTACCTGGATTTTAGCTCCTCTATACGTGATCACGCCTGGAATACAAGTTAACGTTGTAAATTCGTATGAAGCAACCTGCAGACAGTAAAGTATACAAATGGCCTCAGGAAAACCAATAAAAGATCCAAAGTAAAGCGAGTTTCCTTATCTAAGGGTAGCTTGCATGAGCTTATATAAGAAAATTTTACTACATCCTTGAGCACATGAGACTTGAAGATGATTGCAAACAAGAGGTTGGCATTAAGCAATAAATAATCTAATAAAATGACTTTTGACATTTTCATTTCGGGAAACTGGAGGAGTTCTTTTACTCCCTCCGGACCAAAATAACTGTCACTTTTGGGAAAAAATTTGGTCCAAAATAATTTTCCCTTTTGGGTTAAAAGGCATTGAACTTCCACTTCTACCCTTGCATAGAAACTTGTAACAATATTAATTGTTTTATCGAGTAAAGTATTGTAGGTGAGAAAAACAATTAATATGGGCATAACTGGTACTTCTTCATTAAGTTATAGTAATAATTGCTTTTCTTAAAACCGGTGAAAACCCAAAAATCGACAATTATTTTGGACCGGAGGAAGTATATGACACCAAACAAAAGCATTGAACTAATACAAAAGCAGGAGCAAACAAACCAATCACGATTGAAGTTCTAATGTTAGACTCTAGTGAAGGAACAACCGAAATACCCCCTCTGCCCCAGTTTAATGATCCTAGTTTGAATTTGCACGGAGATTAAGAAAAATAAATGTTGTGAGTATGAAAAGTAAAGTAGGAGAGAGAAAGTTGGTAAGGAATAGTGAGTGGGTTGTTATTGTAAGTGTATCAAGTGGGTCCTATTGTCCATTTTAGGAAATAAGGTAACTAAGAACCTTAAAATGGGACAGACTAAAAAGGAAAGTAAGAACCTTAAACCGGACAGAGGGGGTATTCAATTCTAGAGATTTCATCGATATTTGATTGTAAAATTTTGTATTAACAAGACACAGGCATCTAGTACTATTAATGAAAATTATACTCTTTGGTAACATCCCAATTAACGATTATAAAAATTCACCATTTTGTAAATGGAAAAGGAATTGAAGTATAATGTATAGCGAAGGATCACAACCCTTTCACGGATTACTCTTAAACAAAAATCTTATGAGCAGGCAGACAGATGAGATAAATGTGCACTATCAAAGTAGACAAAAAATTATAATTACTCTTTTGTTATTGAAATTTTGTGACTTTTTTCTCAATAATAATAATTAGTGATTTTGGATGCATATATTTATGTAGCGAAGAAGTAAAAGTTATTATGACTCAATGTTGGTAGATATTTTTGAGTGTCAAATCACTCGCATTCAAAGGTGCAGGTAGCTTGGGCAAACCACAATGTTTGTATCAAGAAACTTGGTGTTTATTTTCTGAAGCGATAACATCATCTACGCAGACAAAGAACAGAACAAATATAAATGAAACAAAAATACCATTCCAAAGTCTCTTTAGGACACAATCAAACAATTAATTATCCAGCTCATTAGAATCTCATATGTCATAGATAGCCATTAGTGGGAACAAGAACACAAGATCATGACTTAGCAAGGGTAACAAACCTCTGAGAAAGTGCCAGTTAACTTGTTTAAGAGTGTTGATTTTCCCACCGATGGGAAACCCACAAGCCCAACTCTTGCATCTCCACTTTTTGTAACATCAAAACCTTCTCCAGCGCCGCCACCACCTTTTGTTGGTGGCGCAAGAAGGTCCCTCCGCAACTTTGCAAGTTTAGCCTAGCAAGGTATAACAATTGAGAATTCAGTAATGCTGAATAAGCTAATGTGGATTGCCAAAGCAAGCAAAAATATCACCTACTCAATGACCTATAAAAATGTACAAAGAGCCAAGGAAAAGGTAGAAGATCCAAAATAGAACAGCTAGATTCCTAAAAGACATATTATCAATTGAATCCTCAAAATTTCCCACAGCCATCATAGAAACATCACCATAAGATTTGACAATGCAGGATTACATAAGAAATGCAGTCCCTAGAATAGGATCAAATAGGCAATCTAAAGAAATGTTGGAATTTGTCATCTAACACACGATACATATAAACAAAAAGATGAGATTGAGGGCTTGTTACTCAATCGACATACATACAGCATAGATCTGCACACAAATTTCATTATGAAAAAGAATTTCTTGAAGGTGTTGTGGGCATTGTGGGAATATTCCAAAAGTAACACATGGAGTTCTCATAAAATGACATAATCACCTTCAATTCAGATTAAGTAACATCTAGGTTTAAGGTAAATTTTACCTAATGCAGTATACACTTATTTTGGGACTGGGGGAGTGCTTAGTTTCCCGACTTGCTTCCATAAGCATAGATAACTCAAATGTCTAAATCCTATTTGCAAAACTTACTCAATAGAGGCCTACCTAGTGAATTCCAGAGGAACAATTGTATTAGTGTATCAGGCACAAACTCTATTCTCTTAACTTGCATTTGAACAGGTGTCAACTCCCTGATCTCCAAGAGAAATCAATTTTACTGGCTTCTTAATGCTACGTATAAACCTTGCAAGTCCATCATCATAACTATTCCATGATGATAATGTGGGCCCAACAAAATCAGGTCTATGAGTCTATCCACAGGAGAAAATTTGCAGGCATGTGTATATTTATATAAAAACCACTACGCATGAAGACACAATGAAAGAATGGAATCAAATTGATGATTATAAATTAATCAATGACGAAGAAACTCCCTTAGTCCCTCCTCCTTATTCTCTCTTCACAGTAAACCAACAGGGAAAAAATAACACAAGTTTACATTACATAACAACTTGTATAAAGCCGCCTTAAAGCTGATCTTTAATTAAAACAAACCTACAATACTCCAACAGCAGAGAGAAAAAGATAATACAAAAGACATTCTTCACATTATTATACACATACATATGTATATATACATACACGCTTTCCAATACAATAACTGACATAAAGACGAGAATTTACCTTCAGCAAGCCCAGGTGATGCGCAGTAGCTTTATTCTTTTGAGTCTTAGCCATCTAAAAATAAAGCAACACACTTTCAGACAATTCTCACCACAATCAGGATGAGCCAATGACAACTTCAACAATCAAACATTCATCTGATTATGTTCAGTTGTTGGTAAGTGTAAAAGTAAAAATTCAATCATTTTGATTTAATCACATATTAACAGCATCCTCAGTTTTTTAAACACAGTTTTGGTATTTAATATTGTGATGGATAAGGTTTTATATCAAGCTGCTGATTGAAAAATTTGAAGAACTAATGCTTGGGAAAGAAATAGAATTTCAATCAGTATCATGTAGGATATGAACAGTACGAACTTTAATGTTGCTTCATGGTATAATGTAGTTTCCTGGAGCTTAATTTAGGGAAGAAAAAAATCCTCCAATCAGCAGGCATGTTTACTATGTTACTTCTCTTTTACTAGGTTTCAGAACTTCCAAATAGCCCACACTAGCGTTCACTACAGAAACTGTAATGAATCTACCTAAACATCACCACCAAACACCGCACATTGCTGGAGTACAACTTAATGGCTCGAATATTTAGAATGTTATATCCTAAGCATCAAGACAGCAACAAACATAAATATAATATTGAAATTCCACTCGGTTTTTCTAATTGGAAAAAAAAAAAAATAAAAAATTGGCGATTACAATTTGTGCTTTGAGAATTTTTTTCCTTGTTTTTCACTTCTAATTCAACCATTAAAATACTACGAATAAAAAACACCACGAAATGAAAAACACCACGAAATGAAAACGAAACATCAATTCAAACAAGGCAACAAAATTCCAGATTCCTTTTGAGCCAGGGCTTGATTAGTATTAGAATCGATATCAAATGAATCCAACTTATGCTTTGAAATTAGCGGCAGCACATATCAAGTAAATGCAATAAAAGCAATCTTACCTCATCTTCGATGTCTTTGATTTTCTGCATAACGGTCGCCATTGTTAACAGCTGAAAGATTTAATCTTCTGATTCTGTGCTTTGATTAATGATTTTTCGCTCAAAGGGATTGCCGGGAAAGATGAACAAGTAGAAAAGAGAAGAGAAGAGAAGAGAAGAGAGACGAAAGGAGTGGCGACCGGTGGAATTGTGGGTTAACTCGGCGGTTCGATTAAAGGCTTTGAAACTGGACTCAGATCGGACTTTAGGGTTTTATATTTTTATTTTTTCTTTATTTTTTAAGAGTTTGTTTTATAAAAAAGCCAAAAACTTGTAAAAAACGTGTTTTTTTCTAAGCTTATGAAAAAACGTGTTTTCCCTTCAACGGACGGAGGCACGGCCCATTCTCTCTCTCTCTCACTATACGCACTCTCTCTCTCTCTGGCCGCAATAACAGAGCCCCTCCCCAATCGTCTTCTTCACCACTACAATCGTTCCTCACCGGCGACCCAAGGCCTCCCTCTCGACGCCCAACTCCCGTTCATCCCCAAATTCAAGCCCCAAATCAAACAATCAAATTCGAAATGGTAAAATCAAGATACACAAATTAGACTCTCTTCTTCATCCTCCATCCCGGACCTCACCAATCACATTCATCGCCGGCCTCCTACCACTATTTTCAAAGCTTCCAATCCGTTGCTTCCTAGCTAAGCAAAATTGAATCACAAATCAGGCTTCTCAAAGTAAGATACACACAAAACAGAAGAAATCAGGCTTCTCGGTTATCCAATTCAGTTCGGAGCTAGTGAAGGACCTCGGCTCGTCATTCTTCGCCTGAGAAGACTCCACCATCGGTGGCGCCACCGTCGCCTGAGAAGACTCCCCCATCGGCTCGTCATTCTGTGCAAGATACGGCAGTGGAAGTAAATCTCAAATCTCAAATCTGTGCAAGACGGTATTTGGGAATGGTGTGCCAGTTTCCATGTAAACTAATGCCAGTATTTGTTTTTTTGAGTGCCAGTTCATGCATTTTGGAGTGCCAGTGCTTGTGTTTTTGAGAGCCAATGTCAGTGTATGTTTTTTTGAGTGCCAGTTCATGTATTTTGAAGTGCCAGTGCTTGTGTTTTTAAGAGCCATAAAAAATGATTACCAGTGTGTTTGGGTGCCAGTGTATGTGTCTTTGAGTGCCAGTGTACGTGATTTTGAATGCCAGTCCATGTTTTTTTGAATGCCAGTGCTTGTGTTTTTGAGAGCCAGCAAAAATATTAGTGTAACAAAGTGTCAGTGTTAGTGGAACAGAATGCCAGTTCATGTATATAAAAGTGCCAGTGCCAGTTTAACAAAGTGCCAGTGCCAGTTTACACCGGCACTTTGTTAAATTGGTACTGACACTTTTTTCACTGGATGCACTGGCACTTTATCACACTGACAGTTTGTTAAACAGACACTGGCACAAACGGGGAAACCAGTAATTACGAAAATGTCACCGTTTGTTTTGAATAATAATGCCCGCTTTTGAAAAACACGTTTTTTCTTATCTTAAGGAAAAACTAGTTTTTTATTTGACCAACTCTATAAAAAAAGGTTTTTTTTTTTCAAAGATTAAGGAAAAATTATTTTTACACTGGCACTTAATAGTATATGCGCTGACACTCTTCACACTGCACTTTTTTATACTAATACTAGCATTTTTTACCCTACACTGCACTTAATATATACTCCCTCCGTCTCACGTGAATGGAGACTTATTTCCTTTTTGGGTCGTCTCACGTGAATGGAGACTGTCCAAAATGGAAAGAATGTTGTGAGTGTAATAGTAAAATAGGAGAGAGAATGAGTGGAGGGAATATTAAGTTATAATGGTGTTGTGAGTATTAAAATAATGTAGGAGAGAGAATGAGTGGAGGGAATAGTACTTTTTTTTAGTTATTGTGTCAATTTTATTGGTGTCCATTCACGTGAGACGGAGGGAGTATGCACTGACACTCTTTACACTGACACTTTGTTACACTAACATTGGCACTTTGTTACACTAACACTGACACTTTTTTACACTGGCACTTAATATACATGCACTGACACTTTTTGCACTGGCACTTTGTTACACTAACACTGATACTTTTTACACTGACACTTTGTTATACTAATACTGACACTAGCGGGAAAACAAAACACGTTTTTTCTAAGCTTAAGAAAAAACGCATTTTTTGTAAGATTTTGACATATTTTAAATAAGATTTGAGCTAGTACAACTTTTTTAATGCTTTGAAAATTAAGTTTTTTAAAATGTGTACACCTTTCTTTTTTGTAAATGTCAGTGCTAATATCATAAAGCGTTAGTGTTCATACTTGCACTTATAAATATTCAAACTCTTTTAACATTAGTATAGTGGTGTTAAAAGAGTAACAATGCAATGTTTAGTGACAGTGGTGTTAAAAGGTTCTAGTGATGGTGTTTAGAATTGTCAGCGTTAGTGTTATAGAAGTGACATTGTTAATGTTTAAAAGGGTCGGTATACGTGTTAACAAGTGTCGGTAATAATCTTAAAAAAGGTGTAGTGGTAACGTTAAAAATTGTGAGTGTGTTAATAAGTGTCGGTGATATTGTGTTAAAAAGTGTTAACAGCGGTGTTAAAGAGTCGTTAGTAGTATTAAAATAGTGATAGTGGTAATGTTAAATGCATGCGGTAGTGTTAATAAGTTTCGATTGTTTACGATATTGTTACCGCGTGCTTGTTATTAAATTTCATTTATTTATTAAAATGTCATTTATCGCGTGTTTTAAAATAAGTTTCAATTATTTATAAAAAAAATTCACTACACGTTTTTAAAACACATTTATCTTAAGTGGTTAGAAAAATCCGATCTTTTCTGAAATTTTGGCATAGGTAGAGTGAGTTTGACATTATTTCTGATTTTCTGAAAAAGATTATTCAAAAGTAATTTTAGAAAAATCAATTATTTTAAATTAAATTTAACGGTTATTACCATGTTTTGATACACTAGTTCATGTTCAAAACTAATTACGATTGGTAAATACCAAAAATAATCCTTATGGTACGGTATGTATTTCAATATAATAAATGAACATAAAATCAAAATCTTTTTTTTTTATCCAAACACTACTACAAATAATTTTAAACTTCGTTCAAAAGTGATTATAAACCACAAAAACGAACTTCCAAATTTACACTAAAGTCGAATAAAAAATAATTGTTAGCTTTCCTATTACAATTTTCAACTGTAAGAATACTATCTAGTAAATCTCATATTTTTAAGTCACATACTAAATTATTATTGTCACATATGACTAATAGTAATCTAGCGGTTTTAATATTAAAATTCATAATTTAATAACAATCTAATAATTTTAAAAGTTATAAAACTTATTTTTCCTATTACTTAGAAAATACTAGGATTATAGAAAGTTTTGTGTTTATTTTTCACTCGGATCGTCTTAAAGGGAGGGGAGGGGGGGGGAGTACTAAAATCTATACTTATAGTATATTAAAGTAGGCCAAACTTGATAAGGTGTTGCCACATAAGCCAAAAAAGGTGATTCTTGCATTCTTAGACTTCCAACTCATTCACCCCCTAATTAATTTGTGATGTTTTGAATTCTCCCTAATAGCTATTAATATTCATAGTCTCTAATAGTTATGTGAATGGTTACTTCTTACATATAATTAGTAGTAGTTAAAGTCTTATATTATCTATTCAATATTTCTATAGTTAAATTTATACTTTTTGAATAATAGAAGAATATATATATTTCTTATATGAGTGTCTTCTAATAGTTAGTAGTACTAACTCATACTTATATATATAGAATAGAAGTATACATTAGGTAGGTTGTGCATTTAAAGGTGTGACTTTTGACTTTTCAACTAATCAAACTTTATTAATCAAATAATATGATAAAACTAAATACACTTCAAGTTGGTGCATAAATTACATTAAAAGTGTGACTTTTCAATTGATCAAATTTCATTAATCAAATGATAGGATAAGACAAGATGCATTTCAAGTTAGTGAATGAATTACAGTAACTACACCTAAATGAAATAAACTAATAAAGAATATGAAAGATTATATATATTTATTTCAAACATATTTTTTGTAATTCTCCATTCAATACCTACATTAGCTTGAAGATGAATGGACCTAAATGACTCTTCATTTTGGGATACATATGGTCTTTCCACGGAATATAAAAAATTAAAACGGAATATTGTGTTTATTGTTGTATGACATGAAAGACTTTCTCCTACTTCTCTTCTTCTTTATACATTAATGTCAATTGTTCCATTTCTTTTAACATTCTATTTCTCAGTCTATGTATATGGTTTAATTTAGCTTTTACTAATTTCTCACAATTTTTTTTTTTTTCTTTTCCTTTAGGTTGGGAAGATAGTTCTTGGACAAATTTTGATGAGAAAGAATACATTAGATTGATTGAGAAAAATTGCATCATTTAAGTAAGTTTCACCTCTATAATTTTTGCATATATTATCTCATTGGATTTTCGCTTATCATTTTATTTTACTATTACCTCCGTCCAAAATAAATATACTCATTTCTCACAAAAAAATTTTCTTTTCCTTTAGGTTGGGAAGATAGTTCTTGAACAAATTTTGATGAGAAAGAATACATTAGATTGATTGAGAAAAATTGCATCATTTGAGTAAGTTTCACCTCTATAATTTTTGCATATATTATCTCATTGGATTTCCGCTTATCATTTTATTTTACTATTACCTCCGTCCAAAATAAATATACTCATTTCTCACAATTTTTTTTTCTTTTCCTTTAGGTTGGGAAGATAGTTCTTGGACAAATTTTGATGAGAAAGAATACATTAGATTGATTGAGAAAAATTGCATCATTTGAGTAAGTTTCACCTCTATAATTTTTGCATATATTATCTCATTGGATTTCCGCTTATCATTTTATTTTACTATTACCGCCGTCCAAAATAAATATTTATTTGTTCTCTTCATCAAAAAAACACAATATATTTATTTTAAGACGGAATAAGTTTGATTTTACTTTACCCACCAAACTTCTTAGGTATGTGAAGTACTTAGATTCATACATTAATGTCAATTGTTCCATTTCTTTTAACATTCTATTTCTCAATCTATGTATATGGTTTAATTTAGCTTTCACTAATTTCTCACAATTTTTTTGTTTCTTTTCCTTTAGGTTGGAAAGATATAGTTCTTGGACAAATTTTGATGAGAAAGAATACATTAGATTGATTGAGAAAAATTGCATCATTTGAGTAAGTTTCACCTCTATAATTTTTGCATATATTATCTCATTGAATTTCCGCTTATCATTTTATTTTACTATCACCTCCGTCTAAAATAAATATTTATTTGTTCTCTTCATCAAAAATACACAATATATTTATTTTAAGACGGAATAAGTTTGATTTTACTTTACCCACCAAACTTCTTAGGTATGTGAAGTACTTAGATTCATTTATACAAATTCGTTATAGAACCTGAAAAGGTCGACATAATTTTTTTTTTTTATTGATTTGAATATGAGTCGGTCTCTGGAGAAACGCGTTTCTCCATAAGTATGGAGAAACGAGTTCTGGATATCCAGAACCTTTGGGATGGATATCCAGAAAAAAATTTCTGGATATCAGTCTCAAAGGGTTCTGGATATCCAGAAGCTTTGGAACGGATATCCAGAAGCCTTTGGGACGGATATCCAGAAAAAAAAGATTTGAAGCCAAATCCAAGGCCAAGATCAGAAATTGCTTATTGAAGGTTTCTGGATATCCAGAAACCTTCAAATGTATATTCAGAAACCATCAAATGAATATCCAGAAACATTTTGAAAGTTTTTGGATATTCATTTTGAAGGTTTCTGGATATCACTTTCATAAGCTTCTGGATATCTAGAAGCCTGTCGCGCGATAAGTCGGGCCCCGTTTCTCCATAAATTATGGAGAAACGCGTTTCTCCCCAGATTTTACGTTTGAATATTACCAATTGGTTATTTTTATGATATTTTTTATTTGAATTTAGTTCTGATTTGAGTTTAAAAAATTATTTTACATTTTGGTGAGTTATCCTTTTAATTGCTATGTCTATATATTTGCTTTTTTATCATAATTTTATTTGAGAGTTAATTTTGGTCTTCGTTGATGTTTTATATATTTTGATTATGTTTTACTAATTAATTTTAATTTATTTTTTATCTTTTACTCCAGATTATGTTTTGGAGTTGTTGATTTTAATACAAATTATGTATATATCAATGTAATACAATTTCAAGTATTAAGTTGCAAAAATGAGTTACCAAGTTATATGAACTTCACATCCATTTTCAACTAGAACTTTTTCTTATTTTTATGTTATTATAATTTTTTTTCTTAAAATTTTTATTGTTTAGTGATCCAATTTTCTGGATGAAAATATATAATTTACTTCATTTGTCTTTATATACTTAGAGAGGCAATTATTCAATATATTTAATTTATAATTTTTATTATAAATATCAACTTAATTATATAAATTAAGTTTGTATAGACACATATACACTTTCTATCCCACCATATGAAACTTTACAAAAAGTCATCTCCATATTTATAAATTACTGATTGATCCATGAAAAAATTATTACTTTATACTATCAAGATAATACTTAATGAAAAAAAACCACTCATATAAATTACTGATTGATCCATATTTTTTAAAAAAGTTTTTATGTTATAAATCTTAAAGAAAGATGAATGAGTGGTTGACTTTGGATCATCAAAAGTCTTTTACTTATGAATTAAATTAAATTAAATTACAACATGCAATAAATATATGTTCATATAATAAGTCCTAAAAGATGCAAACTAATTTTAATGATTAATTGAATATGATAAGTCTTTTAAAATCAAATGTTAGATCCACTATGAATTAATTCTACTTTAATTATGCAACAAGTCTTTAAAGGACATGAATTATAAGATGACTTAATATTTGAATTATCAAAAGTCTTTACATATAAATTGAATTAAATTTAAAATTAAAACATCTAATAAATATATATGAATATAATAAGTCTAAAAAGATGAAATATTAGAAGTGTAACTTAATTTAAAGGAACTGAATATGAAAAGTCATATAAAATTCAGAGATAGATTCATTATGAATTAAATATTTCTTTAGTGTTATAAATCTTAAAGGGAGATGAATGAGTAGGTAAATTAATATTTTGCTTATCAAAAGTCTCTTAATTATGAATTAACTAAATTAAAAGTTAAAACATTTAATAAGTATATATGCATATAATAAGTCTTAGAAGATGGAACATTGGACAAAAAAAGTTTATTTTGCTTATCAAAAGTCTCTTAATTATGAATTAACTAAATTAAAAGTTAAAACATTTAATAAGTATATATGCATATAATAAGTCTTAGAAGATGGAACATTGGACAAATTAAAAAGATGAAACATTAGAAGTGTAACTTAATTTAAAGGAACTGAATATGAAAAGTCATATAGTAATATAGTATGATACGAAATTAATGTTAGATCATCATGAAGAATGAAGAGGCAAACTCATCATGCTTTAAAATAAGTAAAACAATATACTCCCTCTCTTCCACCTCACTTGATCGTTTCACTTCACTTGAGACTTCTCAAAATGATAATCTTTTTATAATTTTATATTCATTCTGTCTCAACCATTCATTCTCTCTCTTCATTTTTCACCACACAATTTTTTCAACTAGCCTACTATTAACCCACTCATTCTCTCTCCCTCTCTCTTTATTTTCTACCACACATTTTCTTTATTTTATTTTTTTCCCTTAATTATTGTATCCACCTCTTAGGTATTAAGTGAGGTGGGACCGGAGGAGTAAGTGGTAACAAAATAAATATATTATGATAAAATAAAGTCATAAACATTTTTTTTTAAAAAATAAATTTAAAAGTACCCGTGCAGAAAAACAATTAATGTGGTAATAACTAAAGAAAATCTCTCAAAAAATGACTAATAATAAATTAAAAAGTATCCCGTGCGTAGCACGGGTTTCATCCTAGTTTTATCAATGATATTAGAAGAAACTAGCGACATTATTCTCTTATACGTCGAAAAGTTCAACTATTTTGATTGTGCTCCAAATTTTAAAATAATAGTCGGACAATTGATGTGCTCATAACAAAATATTATGCTTCATAAATGTTTATCCAGCCCAAGTTTGAATATGATCAATATGAACCCCTATTTCACGAGGATTTCGTCCAAGAGCTTGGTTCTCGCTGTTGGTTTTCGCCAAGGTTATGGTTCCCGCCTTTAGCAGGCTTGGTTCTCGCATGTCGTCAAGGTTTGGTTGTCGCATGTCGTATGTTGCATTTCGTATATCGTAGGTCGCATCTCGTTTTTCTCAGCATGCTTATGTCTCCAGGTGAGATCCAAGCCACTTGTCTGGTTGCTGGCCTTGATCTTATCCAGACGAAATCTCTTGTTGGATATCCCTCCAATGACGGTGTGACACATGTAAAGTGAAGATGATAATGATAATGACTTTCTTGGCTATATATACTCCCTCCCTCCATTTGCAATGTAAGTAAGTTTTTAAGTTATGAGCTCCCTCTCTCTCTAGAAAATAAAGCATTATGTTTATATATAATGTTATGAATCGGATTGATGATTCTCACGCCGGAGGGTTTTGGGGGAAATGCACCCCACCCCTAACGGTGTCTTGTCTTGTAGGTCCCACGTTACATCGGACCCGAGGGACGTTCATCCGGATCGTACATTTTTGACACCCCCGGTCAGTCCTGTGCAACCATTTTGGCGTGGTAGCATCAGTTGGTTCCATTGCCGGGACTGATATTTTCCGGCGAGCTATGCCGGATTAGAGGAGCCGAATGTATCAAAGCTAGATTACAATGGGGGGATGGCAGCAGATCTGGACGGACGCAGCAGCCGGAGCTAGTGACTTAGACAAGCCTGGAAACATCACAAGCAGATATGAATATGTTTTGGTCAAATTTCGACAAGTGATTGTAAATAACCAAATATTTCAAGGAAAGAATTGGGTGCAATGGAATATAGATTTGTGTATGTGATAATCAATGAACAAAGGAATTTTTACGAGGAAAGCCCTTGAACAACTTGTTCGCCGGCATAAAACCTCGGGAGGATTTGGGACCTACCTTGACCAAAGTTTTACTATGATCAGTGAGTTACAAGCTCGGAAGTATGGAGAGAGATTACAAGAGTGTGAGTGTGTGAAAATACATGTGTTTTTCATAATCTCCATACCCCTATTTATAATAAGGGTAAAATAAAAAGATAATAATCAAATTCCTAAAAACTAGGCATGATGGAGTTACTGAGGAGAAGATTTCGGGCATGACTGTTGATGGTGGTTGGTGAAGAGTCGTGGTTGAATTGGTCTTCTATGAGTGCACAATTATCTCCTAAAAAATAGGAACCGCAAAACTGCTCCCAAGTTGGTCCGGCTTCAAGATGTTGACGAAGACGTTGAGCCAAGATGTCGGTCCAAGATGTGAACTCAACATGTAAAGTCAACTTGTAAAAAGTCAACTTGTGGACCAAGTTGTGGATCAAGTTGTGGAGGTCAAGTTGTAGAGGTCAAGTTGTAGAGGTCAAGTTGCTGAGGCGTCTTGACATGTTGACCTGCTTAAGATGCCAGTGAAAAATCCGTCCCCAACAATTGCCCCCAAAATTTATTGAATCGGAGAAAACTTGGAGATTCAAGGAATTTTAAAACTGCTACTCTCCTCATCGACATTAAGGAAGCGGTTGATTACGCCAAAGAGTTGTCCAACGCATTGAGAACTTATAAACGAAGCTTGATAGAAACCAAGATAAAGCTTTAAGAAACATTAGTTAAGATGTTTGAAATTTTGGTATGTTAGATGAGGGTTGGTCCTCAAAATTTTTATATTTAATTTGGCATGTCTTTGAGAGACACTTTGTTTGTTCTTTAGATAACATGTAAATGTTATAAGCCGTAGGTAACATGGAAATGTTACAACCAATAGTTCACAACTTGAATAAGTGTGAAAACGTGCGCCCAGGCGAAGGTGTCGGAACCTTAATTCGTTTGGTAACATGTTAATGTTACAACCAATAGTTCACAACTTGAATAAGTGTGAAAACGTGCGCCCAGGCGAAGGTGTCGAAACCTTAATTCGTTTGAAGAAATAGAACAAGTATCGCCCGTCTGGCGTGTCAACATGTTCTATCCCTCTCCAAACTTAACGTTTCAATATGTATCAACTGCACGGCGTGTCAACATGTTGAAATTTTTCTTCCCCAGGTTCAAACATGTATCAGCCGTACTAGCGTGTCAACATGTTTGACCTGCTCCCAGCTTAGGTCTCAACATGTATCGCCCGTGCTGGCGTGTCAACATGTTGAGCCGGCTCCACTTAGGTCTCAACATGTATCACCCGCACCGGCGTGTCAACATGTTGAGCCTGCTAGGTCTCAACATGTATCACCAGCACCGCGTGTCAACATGTTGAGCTCGGCTCAGCTTAGGTCTCAACATGTATCACCAGATCGCGTGTCAACATGTTGAGCACGCTTCAGCCTTAGGTCTCAACATGTATCGCCAGACCGCGTGTCAACATGTTGAGCCTAAGCCGTTTGTTCAAGTTGGTATACCTTGCAAAACAAATTCATGTTAGGATTGGGTGTTAGCTTTACCTCCGATGCTTAAGTCAAGAAGAATTTTTAGCATAACATAAGAATTGACAAACATAAATAAATGACTTGACAAAATTTAAAACATACCCGTTTTGGAGTTTGCTTTTATGAAAAATGACAACTTACGTGAAATACAACTTGAGGTACTTTTTTGCTAATATTTTGACATGTTGAAGATAGGCGGTCATCTTTTCTTATTTTGTCAACCTCATTGTGGTTATTTTAGGACTACGAGCTTATCTTCTTCCGGTCGATGAATTTAACGGCTCTCGTCAGGACATCTTCAAGTCTCTTTGCATGGAGTCATGACCAATTCGTCATAATAAGGTGATCCCTTTTTCAAGCCCAATCTCAATGCCTCGGTGGTGTGGACATGTTCAAGTTGGGAATAGTCATCGCCTCTTTGTTGAACCCGTTCAAATAGTCCTTCAAGCTTTCGTCGGGTTGTTGCACCACCCTGTAGAGGTCACTAGTTAGTTTCTCAAAAGCTCTATTACATGAAAATTGATTCACAAACATATGGACTAATTGAGAATAAGATGATATAGAGTTTAGAGATAGGCCGGTTAGCCATTTCAAAGGCTGGTCCGATCAAGGTGGAACCAAAGCCCCTACAAAGACATGCTTCTTTGAAGAATGAATGAATGCGATAATGTCCATTAATTCTTGGTATAGCAACACATGCTCTACTGGATCTGTGCTTCCATCGTACTTCTTCATGTGGGGCACCGAAAATCTCTTCGGGATCTCCATGTTGGCTATTGCTGGAACAAAGCGAGACTCATTATAACAAGTTGGAGAAGCTTGATGATAAGGCAAGGTAACTCCAGTGCACATTCCTAATCATCTCTTTGATCTGCTGCAACTCTCCTAGCAACTTGACTTTCGCAAAAGTGTTAGCATAAAATTGAGAAGCAAGAGTGATCAAATGCATTACAAAAACTTCCCGTTTGTCCTGAAGACGGAGTGGCATAAGTATAGCAAGATGTTGGCACAGTTGGCCGAATGGGAAGGTGTGACCATGTTGGGCAACTTGACTAGTTGTCACGGTTGTACTATCGATGCATCGCACTCGCCATGGGGATGTCTCCAAGATTGCCCCGGTACTGCACTAAAAAGAGTTCTAGGAAATAATGGCGATAATGGAGTTACAACTTGAGGCTCAACTTGATTCCCTTTTCGCAGACTCTCAATTGCATTGAAAATCCTAGTATTGGTATCCTGCTGAGCATCCATTCGCTTATTCAGTTCATTCAACATGGTTGCCATATTAGTCACGAAACCAAGATTGATTTCAGACGCAGTCATCTCTCGAGGTGCATCTTGCTGCCCCCACCGCCCGCCCCCACCGCGGAGGTTACCGAGGTTACCCCGACTGGAAGTTGGATTGACCATTTTGATGTTCTAAACAAATCTAAAAAACCAAAGTTCCCACAGACGGCGCCAAATTGTTTTGGTCAAATTTTGACAAGTGATTGTAAATAACCAAATATTTCAAGGAAAGAATTGGGTGCAATGGAATATAGATTTGTGTATGTGATAATCAATGAACAAAGAAATTTTTACGAGGAAAGCCCTTGAACAACTTGTTCGCCGGCATAAAACCTCGGGAGGATTTGGGACCTACCTTGACCAAAGTTTTACTATGATCAGTGAGTTACAAGCTCGGAAGTATGGAGAGAGATTACAAGAGTGTGAGTGTGTGAAAATACATGTGTTTTTCATAATCTCCATACCCCTATTTATAATAAGGGTAAAATAAAAAGATAATAATCAAATTCCTAAAAACTAGGCATGATGGAGTTACTGAGGAGAAGATTTCGGGCATGACTGTTGATGGTGGTTGGTGAAGGGTCGTGGTTGAATTGGTCTTCTATGAGTGCACAATTATCTCCTAAAAAATAGGAACCGCAAAACTGCTCCCAAGTTGGTCCGGCTTCAAGATGTTGACGAAGACGTTGAGCCAAGATGTCGGTCCAAGATGTGAACTCAACATGTAAAGTCAACTTGTAAAAAGTCAACTTGTGGACCAAGTTGTGGATCAAGTTGTGGAGGTCAAGTTGTAGAGGTCAAGTTGCTGAGGCGTCTTGACATGTTGACCTGCTTAAGATGCCAGTGAAAAATCCGTCCCCAACAGTCGGATATTGTGCAACAAAACCAACTTATTGCATCAAGAATAAGGTTCAAAAGAAAACAAGATTAACAATATGATATCAGAACAAAATGGAAGCAACAGTGGCAGTAGCTTTAGATGTCATCGGGCAGAAGGCGAAGTCGCCTGAGCAAAAGCGGAAAGAAATGGCGGGATTGGGAACTCAGTGAAATAGGAAATCGCAAGGGAGTGAAATCGTAAAATGAAATCGGAAACTGTCGAAATGGTGAAAATGATGGGGCGAGAAAAAGGGAATCGAGAGGTTTATGTCGCCTAAGACTCGGATGTCGCTGGATAATAAAAATCACAAGAAATCGATGTCATACCTTGAGGACGCAGATGGTAGAAGACGCCGGTGCTAGATGTCGCTGACAGAGGAAATCTCTGGAATCTGAGAGCAAGGGAGGTCGCTGGGAGCATGAAAAGGAAGTCGCTATGCGAGGATCTTGCCGGAAAATCAAGGAATTCTTAAGTGGATAATTGTCGCTCGATTGAAATCACGAAAAATCTGTTTCTAAAGTTTAACTGACCTTTTGGTTCTCGGAAATTGGAAGGAAAGAAAAGAACATCACCAAACGAGATCGGAATTGAAATCGCTAGAAATCGATCTCGCAAAGCGGAATCGCCGGAATCGAGACTGATCGGAGCCGGAGCGTGCAGCCGCCGGCCATCACCGTCGAGCGACGGCCGAACACTCTCACCATTGGCGACATGCTTACCGGTCAAGCATAAGTCAGGCCATGTTTGTCTTTGTCGCCATCGTTGAAGAGGAAGTTAGACAAAGTGGAAATATTTGCTTTCTTGGGTTGACTTGAGAGTAGGGTACAGGAAAGGGGAAGAAAAGTAGTGGGCAATTTTCAGCCACGCAAACATTTTGGGGTGGAAAAATATCTCCCTCCATTTGGTGCATTAGCTTCGTTAACTTGGGAGGCTATATAACGGACGGTCGTTAAAATCTTCGTTAAGTTCTAACGGAATTTATCAAAATCTTCAAAATCTCCGCCAGGTCGTTTCTTTCTACTATATTCTTTGTTTCTAAATTATTTTGCACAAGTCTAGTTATTTAACAACACGAGTACATGCTTTGAAAACCCGTTACATGGCAAAGTTAAATGTGCCCTCTATTACTATGCTCACTTGATAGAACGAATCGAATTAGCTTGTTACTTGCCTATTGGTGTCACTAATAAGAGATAATGGAATATGGAAACTTGAACATGAATGATTACAATCTAACGGAAACAAGCTCCATGAAATGGTTAAAGTGTATTTTGAAATAATGTTTTGGTAATTGACTGTTTCATATAAAAGGAATAGAAAGAAATGCATGACAACGAATGAAAATTTATGTTTAATTATATGTTCAAGATAGTTTGTCAATATCATCCTCATGCTTCTTCATGGTATAACATGATGTATTCTTGGTTAAGAAATAGTAAATTGCATGCCTTCTTGGAAGTACGTTTTTTTAAATGTCATGGTTTAACTGCTTGAAGGAAGACTTGTAAAATTAATTGACTTAAATAGAAGAATCTACAGCTTGCTTATTTCTGTCTGTACTAACTAAAATAGATGATATTAAGACATGAATAGTTATTACTTCCTTGGACGTTGCTTGAAAAACACGGTTTGTCAAAATAGTCATAGTGTAAATACAGTTGTACAAGATTGTATGCTCATAGAAAGAAAATAATAATAACAATATTACATCGAATGAAAGTTTGTGATTACCCGCAAGAATTATATGATGCACCAATATGTTCTTTGAATTATGAAACATGAAATATAGGTTGCTAAAGATGAATGAACGTGGATTAGTATTATCTTACAACATGCTCCATGCCAATTTTTAAATTGTGCCTTTACATAATTGTTTACTTTTGTGACCGTCGTCAAATTAGCAAACTGTGTATCTTGAGTGGAATAAATATATGGAGAAGTTATGATATGAAGAATATTTATGTGCAAAATTATGTCAAAATTATGAAAAGTTATGCTAATATCACAAGTGGAAATGAAAGTATCAGGGTGTAGGGGTACGTTGACCCGCTACATAAATGATGAATAGTGAAAAGTGACAGTCATGATAATATGCTTGAAATGAATAAACTCAGTAAATTTTGAAAGATATCTTAGGTTCATTATTTCTCTCATTTAAATAATAGTTGCGTAATATATGTTCCTTATGTCAAAATAAGAAAAGGAGATATTTTACTTGATTTGCAAATGACTATCTCAAGTCTTTCGTAGGAAATCTGTCAAACGTAATAAAGTCGGCTGAGTTGTTTTGTCGGATGATAAAGCTCGAGTGTGCTCTCTCCATCTTGTTGAGGCTTGAATCCTAAGCCGCTAAAGAGTTGCTGACTTCAGGGGCTCGCATCCCGAACTGCCAGGGGCTCGCATCCCGAACTGCTTATGTGATAAAGAGATGAAAGCCGCCCCAAAGGATGATAGCAAGTGAGGGTTGCCGCCCAGAAAGCCGCACCAAAGGATGATAGCAAGTGAAGGTTGCCGCCAAGAAAGCCGCCCCAAAGGATGATTGGCAAGAAAAAGGAGCACAGAAAGACCTGGCTTAAAGGTGCCAGGCACAGGTGAAATTACCCGGATCCGGCTCGCGCGCGGAGCCCCGGCATCTCGCAATTTCGTCGCTGTTCGGGAAGTCGCCCGGATCCGAGAGGCAGCACAATCGCGCCCCGGCATCTGGCTTATTCCGTTTTAGCGTTTGCGTGTTGGAGGTGTCTCGCCGTTTTGCTTTCGCATTTTGTAGAGTCGCCACGCCGTTTTTATTAAGCCCAAAACATTGAAAAAGGGCATCAGTTTAAAGATAATTTTAAACTGTTTTTGTGTGATGAGATTTTGAGTTCGGAGGTCAGATGACTCCTCGGGAAGAGAATATTAGAATATTAGAGCTCACCCGAGTCGCCTCGTAAAACGAGTCTTCGGATACCCCTAATATCCTTTAAAAAGTTGTGTGTGTGTGTGTGTGCTTTTAAAAATGCATCTTTGTATCGGATGTCTACATTGTATTGAAATGTATTGAAATAGAATAGGAAGGAAGCCTTACCAATGTTGGTTCGTGTCCGTCTTCTCCGCAGGGAATAGTGTTTGAGGTCGGAGTAGCGTTCCGTATGGATCGGGATTGCTTCTGGGAGGGGCCAAGTTGTTTGCGGACGAGTTTCGGCGTGAGTTGAGGTTGTAAGGCTGCGTTCGGGCAGAGGGTCTCGGCGTGCGTGGGGATCGTCTGGATCACTCGGGCGTAGGTTCGAGCGTGCGTTGTGGTGGCGTGGAGTTACTCTGGCGGGAGTTTCGGCGTGGTTACTGGGATCGCTCTGGGTTTGACTCGGAAAGAGCCGGGACACCGTGGAAAGACCGAGCAAGGCCTCGGAGTACCACGAGGGGCCTCGGAGTACCTCGAGAGTGCCTCGAAGGGCAGCGGGAGCGTCTCGGGAGCGCTCGGAGAGGCTTTGGAGCACCTCGAGGGGGCTCGGAAGGCCTCGGAAGGATCCGAAGGGCGGGAATGCCTCGAAAGTTGTCTTAGAAGGGGAGCCGAAGGCTTAGGGAGGAAGAGAGAAGCTGGGAGGTGTGAAAAATGAGGAGGGAGCCCTCTATTTATAGTAAAAATTTCGGAGGCAAAGAGGTCCGTACGGACCTTCTTGGTTATCCCGAATTTTGGATTTCCTCGATTTGAGGAATCCGCAATGATGGAGAATATTTGGGAATGATGATGTTCCTCAGTGCGGCTAAGGTCCGTACGGACCATCTTGCATGCAAAGAGGTCCGTACGGACCAACTCGCATGGAAGTCATCATTTCTCCCGAGGATTTGAGGGAATATTGTGGACTTTAAAGGATTGTAGTAATCATTGAAACAAAGAGGTCCGTACGGACCTTAATTGCTTTTCTCGATTTCCCGAAAATTCCCAAAAAGGTCCTTTTGTCCCTTTTATCCCGAAAAGCTCCTCCCGGGTTTGGTTGGGGGTTTGAGAGGTTTTTGAGAGGGTTTTGAGTGAGAGAGGTCTACGAGGCTGCGTGGATGAGTGCAACGGTGTTTCCGGGTGTTTGAAAGGGAGTGATCCCGAGTTTGGGGTACTTACGAAGCCCTCGACGACGTCACTTATGAAAAAAGTGGGGTCGCCGATAAGATAAGGGTCCTAACTGGATCGCGTCTTTGGGAGAGGAAGTGGCCGTGAGGGTCGAAGTGAGGACGTGGTGGTGTCCTTTTGGGTGACCGTTTGGGTCGATAGTGGACCACGTGATAGGATTCCTACGTATCCCTGGCGGGAATCAAGCACAGTCGTAGTTCGGGTGTGGGGTGAGTGTTTTGTGAATGCGGGCGTGGTGGTGCCACTGTTGTGTGACCGCCGAGTCGGTGGTGAGGAGCGTGGTGGCGTCGTCGGGGTGGCCGTATAGGTCGGTGATAAGGAGCGCGTGGTGGCGTCACGGTGGCCAAGTATGTGGCGTCTGGGTGACAGGCCGTATAGGTCGGTGATAAGAACGTGGTGGCGTCCGGGGGTGAGCCGTATAGGTCAGTGATAGAACGTGGTGGCGTCTCACAGGTGGCCAAGTATAGGTCGGTGATAAGAGACGTGGTGGCGTGCGGAGTGACCGTATAGGTCGGTGATAAGAACGTGGTGGCGTCTGGGTGGCCGTATAGGTCGGTGATAAGGAGCGTGGTGGCGTCTGGTGATAGTGGCGTATAGGTCGGTGATAAGAGACGTGGTGGCGTCTCAGGGTGACGTATAGGTCGGTGATGGGGAGCGTGGTGGCGTCACGGGGTGGCCGTATAGGTCGGTGATAAGGGCGTGGTGGCGTCCTGGGTGGCCGTATAGGTCGGTGGTAAGGGCGTGGTGGCGTCACCAGGTGGCCGTATAGGTCGGTGATAGAGGGCGTGGTGGCGTCTGGGTGGCCGTATAGGTCGGTGATAAGGGACGTGGTGGCGTCTGGGTGACCCGTATAGGTCGGTGATAAGGAGCGTGGTGGCGTCAAGGGTGGCCGCGTATAGGTCGGTGATAAGGACGCGTGGTGGCGTCTGGTGGCCGTATAGGTGGTGGCGTCCACGGGTGGCCGTATAGGTCGGTGATAAGAGACGTGGTAGCGTGGTGATAACGTGGTGGCGTCTGGTGGCCAAATAGGTCGGTGATAAGGGCGTGGTGGCGTCTGCGGGTGACCGTATAGGTCGGTGACAAGGCGTAAGGATTTAGTTTCGGGAGTATGAACCTAAATTGGGACCTAGTTCGAGAGTATGACCTAAGTTGGGAAAGGCTCGGAGTTTCGCTTGCGTTGCATTGAGTATAGGCCTAAGTTAGAAGGCTCGGACTTACTTTGATGGCTGCGTGCTTGTGAGTTTTGCCGTTGGAGTGGGCAAGGATGACGACGCGGTGATTGTTTCCCATTTGGCGTTTTGGGAGGTGCTTCGTGCCTTGGGACTTGTACTCGGAGGTGTTGGCTCCTTCGCGTGCTTGTTTTGCCGTGAGTAGAGCGAGATGATGGTAGTCTTTGAGGATATGCGATCTCGCGCGGCTTCCGCTTTGACTTGTTAGGAGGAGCTCGGGCTTACTTTGATGGCACGTGCTTGCGTGCCCCGTTGGAGTTAGCGAAGATTCGGACTTACCATCGGCAGCTGCTTAGAGTGCCAGATGCTGAGGATATGACCACAGCAAGGGAGCACTGTTACATTTGGGAAGATGACTTTGGACCTTGATGGTTGAGTTGTCGTTGAGCGTTTGGGCGTCCTTGCGCCTTGATATTCGTCTTCTTTGGGAGGTGTTGGCTCTCTTAGCATGCCGTTGGCGGGCGTTGGTTGAATTGCCGTTAGAGTAGGCGAGATCGGTCTTGTTTGATGGCCGATGGTTGATTGCCGTTGAAGTGGCGAGAGTCCGGTCTTATTGATGGCCGGGGATTGATTTGAAGGGTTAGGGACCATTCCCGCACTTGGATTTCTTTGGAAAAGGCCTTAGGACGACCGGGGGCAAAGATTATAAGAGGCGGGAAAGTAATTTGGCCACCACTTTGCAAAGAGAGGTCCGTACGGACCCAAGCACAGTTGCAAAAGAGGTCCGTACGGACCACCTTGGTTTTTACGGTTCCCAGGTTTGACCAGGCTTTAAATACAGGCCCTTCCCGATTCCTTCTTCCTCATTTTTCCAGTTCGTGAACCGGGCGAGAGAGAGAGAGAAAAATTCCTCCATTGTTAACCAAAATCAAAAAATTTTTGCTTGAATTTCTTGCCATGGTTTGAAGGATCTCGGAGGAGTCGTCGTCAACGCTTGATCGGGAAGTGGTTGAGCGGCGGATGGAGCTTGAAAGGAATTGGACTTCGTTCGTTCCATCTTCGAAGAACCGGATGTTTTGTATCCGAATCCGGAGGAGTGCATAATCGTCGCTCCATGAACGTTGGGGAGGTAAGAAATGCATTCGTTTTGATTTCCTGCTCGAATTTTTGAATGCTAGAACTAGGTTTTAGTTTTTCGCATTTTTGAATTTTTTTTGTTATTATTTTATGCCTTTTTTGCGAAATTCTTGATGAATTGTTGAAAATGGACATGTAAAAATTGTGGGTATGTGTATTTTGTGCAGAAATGTGTAGATTAGCTCTTATTTGTGAAAATAAAGTGCCTATCTAGTGAATTGCATGCTTTGGTGTTTTGTACCGTATGCTATTTATGTATGTACATTATGAGAAAAATTATCGTGTAAAGTGATAATTTTTGTGCAAAAATGTGACATGCGCCGTGTTTTGTGACGGGTTATATGTGAAAGTGTGTGCCGTGTTGGGACGGATTTTCTTTTGAGAATGTGCTATATAGTGTGTGCCGTGTTTTTGGGTGACGGACTTTGTGGGGAAAATATGTGCAATATGTGCCGTGTTGGGACGGATTTTCTTTTGAAAATGTGTCGTGGTAGGGTTTAATCCCCTTTTTTCTTCTTTTGAGAAAATGTGTACAGTGTGTGCCGTGTTTTGTGTCTGACCGTATGGGAGAAATTATATGCATGATATATGTGAAAATTATGTGCATTGTGTGCCGTGTTTTCAGGACGGGTTACATGAAAAATTATATGTAGAATGTATGTGAAAATTATGTGCATTGTGTGCCGTGTTTTTGTGACGAGGTTACATGAAAATTATATGTAGAATGTATGTGAAAATTATGTGCAATATGTGCCGTGTTTTGTGACTGGGTTATATGTGCCTTTATATTAAGTAATCGTGATTTGGACGTACCTTTGCTGTGTTTACCCGCAGGATGCGGGGCTTACGGCCGGGAAGGCCAAGAGGATGAAGACTCGGGATCGCTCGAGGCCAAGCTAGTGAGCTACGGCAATGATGCCCGATATTTCCGTGGGCGGTAGGCCGAGTCCCCTGAGGTTGGTTTATGCTTCCGGCCTAGGTGTGTTCGTTGAGAACCCGGGCCGGAGTTCGACACGAGGAAGAACAAGAGTGTCTTCCCGGGCCTATCCGAGTATTGCGGGATACCACCCACACCTTCCACCCGAGCCGGGGCGAGGTGACAAAGTGACGCCCACCGATTTTGCCGCTATTACCGGCTCTCCTTCAAAGGGGGGCCTCGCGAGGCGGAGAGACATGATCTCCGATGATGTGCCGACCGAGCCGCCGGGCTTTGAGCCTCGTCCTCGCAGGGCTCCGGGATGCTGCATGCCGACGTGAGACGAGGATCACGCCGCATTGGGGCCTACATTCGGGTACCGCCAGGTGACAATGGGGAGCGCTTGGCGCGCTCCTTGTGGTATGCACCGTCCGAGACTTTGTTCTCGAACCACGCGACCGCAGCCTCCTTTGCTTCCGTTGGAGAGCTTCGACTGATCTCGGGATAGGGTCTCGCGACATTGCTTGGGGCGAGGCGTGCTCGGGCCGAGCTCTACTTCTCCTTGGACCGGTTTAGCTCGGGGGTGGCCAGTCGTTGGCCTCGCTTTGACTTTTGCTTTGGAGGTATGAGTTTATTTGCCGTTTTTTTTTTTTTGTGATTTAGCAACTTGTCTTTTCTCCGTTGTCTTTTGCACCGAGCCTTCTCTCGTTTTTGTCACAGTGTGGTTTTATGAGGTTTTCCAAACGCTTCCCGTGGGATAGGGATCCCGGGGCCGTTGCTGCGCACCCGCTATGCCGGGACGGGCTCGTACGGCGAGGAAGAGGAGGACCAATGGGAAGCTCACCATCGCCTACTGTGGACGTGCAGAGCGTTGGAGCGGGATAGCCGTGAGGGGTTCGCCTGCTCCCGTGGGTTCTGTATGAGGGAGATGAGTTCGAGGGGGCTCCCGAGGTGACAGCCGCGGCGAAGATGCCGCGAGGCTCGACTTGTGACGCCATGCACTGTGGAGCGAGTCTTCTCGGGCAAAGATGGCCCCGGCAGTGCTTCCCGCTGCTCCGAGGACCCTCCCTTGGGATGCTTGATTCCCTGGACATGGATGTGCCGGACTTCGAGAGGTACCTTCGACGGTGCTCGTGCCGAGGAGTTCATCTCATACGGAGAGGAGTACGGGGCCTCGTGAGGAGGAAGCCGAGGACGCCCTGTGCCGGGCGCGGAGAGAGAGGCCGGCCCGCAGCTCCCCTGCAGGTTCCGATGCCGGACCGGATTTCACGTACGTCCGCGGGACGGATCGAGGAGGAGGGGTGTCTCGTACCCGTTCCGGAGCAGCTCCCGCCGCATACAGAGCGGACCCCGACAGACGGTGAGTGTGCCGACTCTTTTCCATCTTGGCATCTTTTCTCGCGTTTTTCTTTTTGTTGTCGAGTATAACCGCATTTGATGAGCGTTTCCTTGGCTTCTTGTCGGGTGCAGTCCCTGGGAGAGCCTACGATATGCCGACTCGCCGTTACGTGGCGATGCGCTCCTTCGCTAAGAAGATGGCGTCGAAGGTGTCCCGTCGGCCTCGCGCCGTGTGCCGGCGCACGAGCCTATGCCTTCGAGGCATTCTCGTGGACGTTCCTCCGCCTAGAGCCGAGCCTGAGCCGCAGCAGAGGGGCCTGAGGGGGCGGCATAGATGGATGCCGGACTTCTTCGGAGCCGCAGTGGCCTTCGAGGAGCAGCCCTTTATCGCTCATGCCTCCGCACGGCGCACAGGCGAGGGTTCCTCGTAGCCTTCTTTCTTTGATCCTTTCGCCGGATTTGATCCTTCCGAGTACTTCTCGTGGGAGCCTCAGCGGGTGCTCCTGTGATTCCGACGAGGAGGATGTGACGGGCGAGTTCGCCGATGCCCGACTTTTCTTTGGAGGATCTTGGCGAGGAGGATGATGATGAGGATTCCGAGTAGTATTCATTTGCTTTCCTCTTTTCATATCCCTCTCTTTTTTTTTTTTTTTTTTTTGTTTAGCAAATGTACATTTTTTGGTACCTGTAATAAAACACATGTATTTGCATGGCAAACAAGATTTTATTTTAAGATGTAATGTCATTTATTTTTGTGATTCCCTGAATTGTCCTAGAAATTGTTGCTATTATTATTTTTATTTTTGTACATGCCACGTGAGCCGAGAGTGCGTTTGTGGGTAGTGTTTGTTTGCCGGAATGGCTTTGGCCGTTGTTTGACCGTTTGGAGCAAGGTTTTGCCGAGGACAATGGTTTTTGTACTCGTTTTCCGGGGAAATGGGTTCTGCTTTGCAAGGAGGTCCGTACGGACATACTTAGCATGCAAAGAGGTCCGTACGGACCAACCTTGCTTTGGGAAGGACATAAATGCTTTCCAAAGGCTCGGTTCTTCCTCATTTCCCATTTGCAGCCATTTTCGAGCTTTCTTCCCCATTTTCTCTAGGAACCTCCATTTTTGCCATGGATTCTTCGTATGTCCCTAGAATTTTGCCGAGGCTTTCGCAGAGAGGCAAGCACACTTCCTCGAGCAGCTGAAAACGTGGATGCGGCGCCGTATGAGGCATCGTAGACGGCTTTCGAGGTAAGGTTTCGTCTTTGCTCTGGCTTTGGTCTTTTAAGGAGTCGGGTTCCCGATTGGGATTTGCGTGGCCGCCGCGAAGTTCGGGATGTTAGGAGGCACGTGTACCAAGTTTCTCCTACAATGAAATGGTGCCCACTTTGAGGATTTTCAAGCTTTGATTGGAGGACCTGAGGCGGAGGCCATCTCGCTTCCTTTTGGGTGGCGCCGCCGCGAGCGTGAAGCTTGCAGACTTTCTTCGTACTTCGTTGGAAGAAGTGCAGGTACGATCCTTGATTCGGGTCATATCGACATTTCTGAGCCGCCGAGCGGTTCATGGTCGATGATGAGAGTGACGTCTCGGGGATGTATTTGCCTTGCGTACGATAGCGACGCTTCTTCTCGGTCGCCTCCCGTATTTGTGATGGCGCTGCTAGATGCGGTAGTAAGCACCGCAGAGCCGGGAGAGGATATTGTCCCGCTGGTGCCGGGGGAGACTCTTCATGGTATCGACCGTCCGGCGACCGGGGATCGTTTTATGAGAGGGGGAAGCCCCGCTTTGCTCACCTCGTGGCCGCGAGAGAGACTGTGCCACGCCCGAGGCTCCGACGTCGTTTAGCCCGCGGTCATTTGCTCGCCGACCTCAGGTCGGGATATGGATCACCCGCCCGGGAGAGATGGATGGCACAGCCTTGGTACGCATCGATCCGCCGGTGGGTTCCGCACCGGAGGATCGAGACCAGGAGGATCTGCAGAAGGGTCCTACGTTGTCGAGTTCCAGTTTGTCTTGGTCCTCCTTCTATATTCCGTCGCTTGTTTCCCGGCAGCTTGGGATGAAGCAGAGCCTTTGTTGGCCGGGATGACCTTGCTACCGCGGAGATAGCTCCTCTTTGTATGGCAGCCTCCAGTGCCTTCTTGTATTGTCTCGAGGGTATGGAAGTATTCCGCTTTCCCTCCCGCGGTACTCCTTAGACGTCGGAGAGTGTCGTGTCGACGACTCGCATCCGGCCCGGTATGAGCAAACAGGTCGGGCGCCCCAAGTGGTCTGGGAGAGCAGGCGTGCAGCCGATTCTCGGGACCCGCTGCCGTAGCAGCCTATTGCCTTAGGAGTGCCGAAGCCCGGTCCGACCCTTCGATGTGACGGAGACGCTTGTTTGACTACGAGACTAGAGTTGACCGACCGACAGGAGAGAGGTCCTCTTGGCTGCACTCGCAGGAGGAGATCCGAGCCGAAGCACGGGCGAATGAAGCCCCGAGAGCTACCGGATTATTTGACTCTACTGGGAGGACCCCGCATCTCTGACCGAGAGACGCAGAGTTGGTTCACGTGGAGCGAAAGAAGACTCGCCTGGGGACGAGGGAAGAAAGGAAAGAATGGCGAGGGGACAAGCGCAGATGGCGCGGAATGACCTCCTAGGTATCCATTCATTCATTGCAAACACATTATTAGTTAAATGTATTAAGCCGTCTTTTAGCATGTTGTGAACTCGAGAGTAGACCGTGCTTGAACTCATCAAGAAATGTTGTAACCGTTAGTGATTTGTGATTTACTTTTAAAGCTTTGTCGAGACGCAAGATCTTTTGTTTGCCTTTGCTTCGTTGTGCACTTTGCTCGGCGTCCATCTGACTTTTCTGTTGCATCCGCGGACCGAAGTGCCTGAGCCCCGACGGCAATCCCCTTTGCCGAGGCTTCAGGCTTTGGCCGAGAGGTTGAATGCTCCTCGACAAGTCGTTTGACGGTCCTTTTCGTAGCTTCCTTGCCTCTTGTTGGCGTCGGGCTCTTGACCTCAATTTCGCAGCCTTCGCTTCGAGCTTCTTTTTTTTTTATTGTTTTTTTTTTTTTTTTGTGAGCCCTTGCTCGAGCTCTTTTTTTTTTTTTTTTTTTTTTTTTTTGAAGCGCGTGAGGGCGAAGACAAGCCCCCGGCTCGGAAGTAGACATGAGCCGGGCCGTTTGATGCCGAGCGACCCTGATGTCCTTTCGATGTTGCCGCCGTCGTTTGACTTGGTCAAGGTGACCGCCGGGGCGTGTTCTTGAAAAGTGCGGAGCTTGATGGAGGTCTTGATTGACATTCAAACTTTTGACTTTTTTGTGTATTTTTAGACCGGACCAATTAAGGTTGCCTACGTTCCCTGACTAGAGGGCTCAGTTCCGCGTAGTTCGACACTACATGGAGTGCCAAGAGATGCACAGCTTGTTCTTCTTCGTGCGAAGTATCTCGCGAAGTTTGCTTCCGCTGACCGGATTCATGAAGGGATTGCCGTCTAGGTCTCGTTAGCTTCATGGCGCCTCCGAGAAGATCTTTGAACCACGAAAGTGGCCGATCCACGTGGGTTCCCATTTTCCCAAAGCTGGTTGGTTCGAGTAGGAGGCTTTTCTTTCGAGTACAAGGTCACCTTCCCCGATGTCTCGGGATTTGACTTTCTTGTCGAAAGCTCTAGCCATCCCGCTTTGATAGGCTCTGACGTGTTCCATGGCCTTTAGTCGTCGCTCGTCTAGCAGAGCCAATTGGCCATGCTCTGGCCGAGCCATTCGACTTCGTTGATGTCATTTTCCAAAGAAGACTCTGAGCGAGGGAATTTCTAGCTCGACGGGAAGGACCGCTTCCATCCCGTATGTCGTGGCAAATGGGGTTTCTCCCGTGGTCGTTTCGACCGATGTGCGGTAGCCCCAAAGTGCAAGGTGCAGCCTTCTGCCAATCTCGTCCCTGGTGGTCATTTTTCTGATGATCCGTTCGAGGGTTTTGCTTTGCCGCTTCCACGGCGCCGTTTGTTTGTGGCCGATAGGAGAAGATTTGTGGCGTGTGATCTTGAATTCAGCCAGCCTGTCGAATTCTCCTTCGAAGTGTGAGCCGTTGTCCGATATGACCTCATTTGGGATGCCGTATCGGCATATGATGTTTTCCTTGAGGAAATGTGCGACCTTCGAGGCGAGTACCTTGTAGACTTGGCTTCGACCCATTTGGTGAAGTAGTCGATGGCTACTAAGATGAACTCGCGACCGTTGCCGCCCGTGAGCGATTTTCCCGATGACGTCAATTCCCAAGTGGCAAAGCGGCCAAGGTGTAGTCATGCAAGAGAGATCGTGGGGCGGCAGATGATTGAGGTTGGAGAACCGTTGGCACTTGTCGCAGCCTTCTGACAAAGTGGATGCAATCCGCTCCACGGAGATCCAAGAGTAGCCCATCCCGAGAATGATTTGCATCGTGGCTCGGGCGTTCATGCTGGGACCGCAAGCCCCATTGTGGACTTCGTTCATGAACTTGTCTCGCTTCTTCCCGGGCCGACGCAGGTAGGAGTGGCCCATGGTAGCGTTTCTTGTATAACATGTCCCCGAGGATGACGAAGCTGAGAGGCAAGGCGTTTTAGTGGCCATGATGCTCTTAGTTTTGACCCTTCTCGTGTGGGTCTTCCTTGTTCATGAAGGTAGTTTCCCGTTCTTGAGGTATTGGAAGATCCGGCTTGTGCCGGAAATGGCGTCTGACTTGCGTCTCTTTCGCTCTTCAAAGAATCTTGCAAATCGTTGTGATTAAAACCTTCTCGGCACTGGGCCCGGTTTTTCTCTCGTTTGACAACATGCTTAAATGTTTGCTTGATGCATTTATTTAATTAATGTGTTTGCCTTTTGTATAGATGAATTTAACTGTTTTGATTAGTTAATGTCATCATTTGTTAAAGATGCAATGAGATGGTTTTTTAGGAAGGTCTGACCTTTATTGAAAGCGTGAAGACCGTACATTGTTGATCAAAGATTCACAATCGTCGCGTAAAGCCGTCAAAAGACACAAAAGATGTGAATACACGTACAACAAGACTCGAAGCTAGACTATAGGCGACGAGGGATTGGACCAGCTTCATTACTCCCTGATGGCCGTAGCTCTGCAGGAGCGGTGCCGGTTTAGGTGGCCAATCTTCCTCGTACGAGTCCCGGAAAGTAGCTTGCATGCGGTTCGATTTCAAACCGTATCGCAGAGGTTTTTGGCCGCTCCCCGATGATGTCCCTCCATTAGTGTTGCCACCACCCTGGGGGTTTTGATGATAGAAGTCGCCGAGGGCTACTTCTAGGAGGGCGAAGCATTCGCCGATTCGGAGTGGATTCTTGCCGATGTTGATCACTTTCATAGAATCTCGCTTCTTTATCTCGGGATCTTTGCTGACGATGTTACAATGTCTCGATTCGAGCGACATGCTATATCACCTTCCCCGATTAAGCCTCGAGGAGGTTGCGCCATTGTTCGTCCAAGCTCTGACACCTAATGTCAATTGAACTAAGCCGCGATGGCCGTCCCCGTAAGATCCGAGAGTGTCGCCGTAGGGTTGTCTTGCACCGGAGGATCGGTGATGAGCCGCTTGCAAGAGGGTTTTCGCGAAGTAAGGGTCTACTCCTCGATCAATCTCCATTAGTGGCATCCATCTCGATCTTCTCTCAAGCATTCTTCACAAGCCGCATATATCGTAGTTGTCATCCCGACCTACGAGTTCTTCAATTTCCACTCGTCAGCGCTTAGAGCGTGGATGTAAGGATCCACTTCGTAGCGGGACAGGTAGGAGAATCATCTCGGGAAGAGTATTCTGGCCATGCTCGGGACCTTCTTCCGGGTCATAGCTTGGCTGGCCAAGCACTTGCCATCGCACCGCTTCCGCGGATCACTTCGATCGCTCCGTCGGGCATTGATGAATTTCACGCATTGGTGAAGAGTAGATGATACCGTTTCATCCGATGTATCCAAGGCCGTCCCAACAAAGCAGAAGGCGGGTTTGATTTCCACGACTTGGAACTCTACCGACTCCAGCTTGTACGTCGAATTGGATCCTCAAGTTGATGACTCCTACGATTGATCGTGCAAATGAGTCGTAGGCTCTGACACCCGAGGTGAAGGCCTTATCGTAGAACGGTCGATGTGGAGTCGTTTCAAGGTGCTTAAAGCGATGATGTCGATCGCGGAGCCGTTATCAATCAAGACGTCGGGAGGAAGAACCTCTCTATCTTTATGAGGATGAGGAGGGCTTCGTTGTGCCGATTCTCACATATTGGCAAGTCATCGTCTCGCAAGGCTAAACCGCTTCCCGTGCTACCGCTGACTCGCCCCGTCCTGGGAACGTTCGATCCAACCATTCGTATGCCTCTGGGCCGGGGCAAAGATCGTAGGGAGACAAATGGCCCCGGGCGTTCTTGTCGGAATTCCTGGCCACGAGACCTTTTGACTCTTGTTTCACGCTCCTAGCCATGGCGAGACAAAGATGCCGACGGCCTCGAAATTGCAGGAGTCCGCCTCGCTTGGGATTTCGTCAATGGCTATCGAAGTTTACTCCCGTCGCTCGGGAATGGATTTCCAATGGTATCGGGACCACGGGGCGTTCCAATTTTCCCTCCTCAATGAGCCCCCGAATCACCCGCTGAGTACGAAGCAATTGTCGGTGGTGGCCGGGTAGTTATGGAAGGCGCAAAGGCTTGCTCATATCCATGTTGGGCCTGAGGGTCTTCTGCTGGAAATTCTCGAGTGGTTTGAGAAGATTTCGCTTCACCAAGGCTTCAAATACTTGACCCAAGGGCATTTCCAGTGTTATCAAAATGCCGGAACCGCGGGAAGCGAGGGGGCTGCTATTCTTCGGGGCCGCCCGATCGCGGTTTACTTGAGCTCCGTTCGAATGTAGTGCATCTGCTCCTACCGCTTCCTTTCCTTCGTCAGCGTGAGTTCAAGTTGCTGTGTTTGTTCGATAGCGGTAAGACGAGGCAGGGGTTGCCGTTGCTCAAGACTCGTGGTCTTTTCAAACTTTGTCCCTGCCGACCATGGCACTGAGATCCGGATAGAAATGGTGGCCGATCAAAGTCCTCAAAGATGGTTTGAGGCAGAATGGAAGATGTCCATCTCGCTTCTTCTTGGAAAGTGGATCCATTATCTCGCTTAGCTTCCAGCCCATCTTTTGTAGAATTCGCCCACCGGTTCGTCATCCTTTTGTTCGGTGGCTTGCGTGTCATGGCGGTTTGTTTCCCATTCAAGATTGGCGCGGTACTTCTCCAGAAGATTTCACTGATCCGATCCCACGTGGAGCGGTTTTCTCGCCTTCACATCGAGGAACCACCTTAGTGCCGTGGATTTGAGGGAATGCCGAAATGATCTCGCCATCCGCTGAGGGGTTGCCCCTTTCGCTCTCATACCCAGGACGTAGGTGTCGATGTGGGTTTTTGGGCATTCTCGTTCCGTCAAACTTTTCCATTTCCCAGATCCCGAACTTTCGAGGGAGAGGGACCACTTTGTTCGGATCGGTAGGCAGTGAGGGAGTCCTTCCGAGAACTAGCTAGCTTGCCTTGCATGTCTTTCATTTGTTCGATCAACCAAGCCATGTGAGGGTCACTGTCCGAGGCGGGTTACCGTTTTCGTGGACGGAAATCGAAGATGGAGGTGGATCGGGCCGATGGGATCGCCATTCGGGAGTCTTGGGGAGGTAGTTGAGCGTATACCAACCCATACCCCGGGTGTTGAAGCTGAGGGCGTGATTGCCCGGTCCGCTAAGTGGTCGTGTTTCGGGAACCTGGGAAACGATTCGTTAGCCCCAATCGCGTACTCGCAGTGGCAAACTTGAGATGTCGGGATATCCGCTCGGATGCCCGTCCCCGGTAAGACATGGGGACTTTGATTGTGGTTGCGAGGCTCATATATAGGCAAAGGATTGAATCCCTGGGGATACCGAGATGCATTGGGATCTCGCGAGCAGCACGTATGTGTGCTGGTACCGAGCTTGATGTGCAGAGCCGGAAACCGACCGATCTCGAGGCGTGCATGCCTGAGCCGCTGACCGACGCCCGAGGGGAGCTGAGCGAGAGCCGCTTGCGTTGCCGGGATCTCGTAGCTTGGCGGAGGCGGGACTCCGCCGATAGCTTTGAGAAACCTGGAGCCGTATATCTTCGTCCTCTATGAGAACAAAGGTTCCGTCTGGGTTGGGAACCGCAACTGCTCGAAGACGCAAGGTGTCGACGATCCAGCTTGCCGTTCTTCTTGGCGCTTCTTGATGGCTTCGAAGGCTCGCAGACCTCCTCCATTGTCCTGGAGATTCCTTAGTGGCGGGGTTCCGTTTCCCTCACCGTTATCTCGTCGATCCCGTCACGGGGAGTATTGACTGCGGACCGTTGAACCGGAAGGGCTATCGGACCTTGTGACCTCAATACCGAAAAGGCGGCTTCCAGGATTCTCAACCACTCTCGGTTCACCGGAGGGGGTGACGGCAAGGTTTAGACACGTGAATGGCCTAACGGGATAGAAGGGGGAAAGCTCACGTGGCATGCGGTTTCCGTTTCTTTTATTTTCTGATTCTTTTTTTTTTTTTGTTGTTTTAATTTACTTAAAACATGTTTTCTCAGAGTCCTAGGTAGGTTGGAAAAGATTGCTCTTCTTTTTCGCAACTATGCTAGATCCCGGGTCACCGGGAGACCATCTCGCGGCTATAAGCCCCTCGTTTTGCACCCGTATTTCGACATCCCAGGTGGACAGCCTGTGCGAGGGTCCTATAGTGCAAGCGGTTTCCACCGGCCTAAAAGAAAAATCGAACCTAATGACCGAGCCTCACATGTTCGTTTTGATGCGTTAGCCATGTGAATAGTGAACCGAGCCGGCCACCGAGTCAAGATCGTGTCAAGAGTTCGGCATGACCTTCTCTTTGCCTTGCTTGCGCAAGGGATCTCGTGACGTTAGGCGTTGGCCGGGTCATATCGTCATGGCCGACGTATCAAAGGCGTGATGACATGGTGTCATGCGAGCATGGATGTATATCCGGACGGAACATCGTCTCGTGTAGCTTCGAAATCAAGATCGTGTCAAGATTTTAGCATGACCTTTCATCGCTTTGCTTGCGCAAGTGGATCTTGAGTTCCGAGCCTTGACTCAAAATGGCCTGCATGGTATATGTATCCAGCCGTATGACACCTGACCGGGTAAAACCAACCGAGTCCGGACAGAGTGTGACTCAAGACTCAAACGTGTGGTTGACGCCGCTAGGATGGGATGTTTGGAATGATCCCGCGCGCGCCAAGAGGCCTAGGAAGACCAAACGGATCGCAACCGAGACCACTCCGGTTAAGGGTTGTAGTGTGCAGCCAGATCCGAGGCAAAGAGGCGCATAGTGTGCGGTGTAACCGAGGCAAAGAAGGTGAGTAGAGCGGTGTAACCGAGGCAAGAAGCGCGCAGTGTGCGGTCTCTAAAATTCTTTTTTCTGAGTAAAATAGAAAATTTTGAAGAATTTTAAATGTATGCACAGATTTATAGTGATGCATTTTTTTTGTATTTTTATTTTTTTTGTAAAATAAAAACGAAGCACGTGCACACACACACAATGCTTAAAGGAAGGGGTAAAATGAAAGTTTGACCCTCATCATCGTTTTAAAAATCTTTTGTTTTGTTTAAAAGTTTTTAAAACAAAATATCCCCAATGAGTCGCTAACCGAAATTACCCGGATCCGGCCGCGCGTGAGCCCCGGCATCTCGCAATTTGCCGTTCGGGAAGTCGCCCGATCCGAGAGGCAAGACAATCGCGCCCTAAGCATCCGGCTTATTCCGTTTTAGCGTTTGCGTGTTGGAGGTGTCTCGCCGTTTTGCTTTCGCATTTTGTAGAGTCGCCACGCCGTTTTTATTAAGCCCAAAACATTGAAAAGGGCATCGCTTAAAGATAAATTTTAAACTGTTTTTGTGTGATGAGATTTTGAGTTCTGAGGTCGATGACTCCTCTGGGAAGAGAATATTAGAATATTAGAGCTCACCCGAGTCGCCTCGTAAAACGAGTCTTTCTGATACCCCTAATATCCTTTAAAAAGTTGTGTGTGTGTGTGTGTGCTTTTAAAAATGCATGTCAGATTCGGATGTCTACATTGTATTGAAATGTATTGAAATAGAATAGGAAGGAAGCCTTACCAATGTTGGTTCGTGTCTGTCTTCCGCAGGGAATAGTGTTTGAGGTCTGAGTAGCTGCTCCGGATGGATCGGGATTGCTTCGGGAGGCCGGTTGTTTGCGGACGAGTTTCGGCGTGAGTTGAGGTTGTAGGCCGCTGCGGCGCAGGTTCGGCGTGCGTGGGGATCGTCGGGATCACTCTGCAGGTTCTGCGTGCGGCGTGTGGTGGCAGGAGTTACTCGGCAGAGTTTCGGCGTGGTTTGGGATCGTCGGTTTGACTCGGAAAGAGCCGGACACCGTGGAAAGACTGTGCAAGGCCTCTGAGTACCACGAGGGCCTCGTAGTACCTCGAGAGTGCCTCGGGCAGCGCGGAGCGTCTCTGAGCGCTCTGAGAGGCTTCTGAGCACCTCGAGGGGCTCTCAAGGCCTCTAAGGATCCGAAGGGGCCGGAATGCCTCGAAAGGTCTTAGAAGGGGAGCCGAAGGCTTAGTGGAGGAAGAGAGAAGTGGGAGGTGTGAAAAAATGAGGAGGGGGAGCCCTCTATTTATAGTAAAAATTTCGGAGCAAAGAGGTCCGTACGGACCTTCTTGGTTATCCAGAATTTTGGATTTCCTCGATTTGAGGGAATCTGCAATGATGGAGAATATTTGGGAATGATGATGTTCCCTGTGCAATAAGGTCCGTACGGACCATCTTGCATGCAAAGAGGTCCGTACGGACCAACTCTGCATGGAAGTCATCATTTCTCCCGGGATTTGAGGGAATATTGTGGACTTTAAGGGGATTTAGTAATCATTGAAACAAAGAGGTCCGTACGGACCTTAATTGCTTTTCTGATTTCCTGAAAATTCCCAAAAGGTCCTTTTGTCCCTTTTTATCCTGCAAGGCTCCTCCCCTGGTTTGGTTGGGGGTTTGAGAGGTTTTTGAGAGGGTTTTGAGTGAGAGAGGTCTCTGAGACTGCGTGGATGAGTCTGCGGTGTTTCCCGGGTGTTTGAAAGGGAGTGATCCAGATTGGGGTACTTACAACAGGCACAGAAAGACATGGCTTAAAGGTGACAGGCACAGAAAGTCCTGGCTTTTTAACATGCATAGAAAGACCTGACTTAAAGGTGCCATGCACAGGCACAGAAAGACCTGGCTTAAAGGTGCCAGGCACAGAAAGTCCTGGCTTTTTAACAGGCACAAAAACACCTGACTTAAAGGTGACAGGCACAGAAAGACCTGGCTTAAAGGTGCCATGCATAGAAAGTCCTGGCTTTTTAATAGGCACAAAAAGACCTGACTTTTTAACAGGCACAGAAAAGACCTGACTTAAAGGTGCCAAACAAAAGGTTGAACAAGATAGTTTGACCGAGTGGGTCAAGCGCCAATTTTGGGCAAAAGTGAGGTTTTGGCCTTGGAGCAGTTTGGGCCAAGTGAGGTTTGGCCTTGGTGCGGTTTTGGCCAAGTGAGGTTTGGCCTTGGTGCGGTTTGGGTCAAGTGAGGTTTTGACCCTGGTGAGGTTTGGGTCAGGTGAGGTTTTGGCCTTGGCGTATTTTGGTTTTATAAGTTGGGCATGGTTTAAAGGTACCAGACATCAAAATGGACAAGGAAAAGAGGTCGCCGCAAAGCTAAGTAGAGCTAAGAGGCGAGAATCATAGCTAAGGAGTAAGGCTGCCTAAAGACAAGCCTCAATCTTTTGAAGGGAGTAGTGTGTATATGGAAACAAAGGTCGTATAGTGAATCTTTGATAAACTATCATAGCCAAAAGATAAATTATCAAAGCAAAGTGAAAAGCAAGTTAAAGAAAGCAAAGTAATGTCATTCGAGTCAAAGTTTAGATGCAAAGTCGCAAACCGCGATATCCAAAATGCGACAAAGCAAAATTAAAAGACAGAAATGTAAAATGTTTAAAACAGACCCAAATCAAATTGAATTGTTGAAAAGACATCAAGTTCAAGAGGGAGTAGGGTATACGGCTAGAATCAGAGGGATCGAAGGTTTTTTGGCAGAATTGTCAAAACAAATTGCATGGAAAGGAAGCTGTCTGAAAGTCAAGCGACTGGATTTCATGTCGCTGGCATTTCTGGATCTAAGGCGGGTAATGTTGGCTTCTATTATAGGCAGAGTCCAGCGATCGGACTTCAATGTCGCTGAATTAGAGTCGGAACCAGAAAGTGTGATCCCGTTCTGAACCTTGAAAGTCGCTGAAGTAATAAGCCGCCTGAAAACATGGAAGAAGTCTATGGTAAGTCTAAGAATGTTGATGTCGCAAGGATATACTCAGTTGTGGGAAAGAAGTTGAATCAACTGGAACAAGTCGCCGGCTAAACTCGTCGATTGGAAGGACGTCGCAATCAACTGGCCCGAAAGTTTTCGAGGCCAGTAGGAAATTGTTGATATGAGAAATTTCCTAACTCGACCATCTCGCTTGGTAAAAGCTCGCCTTGAACCTAAAGATCGCTGGACAGAATAAGGTGGGAAGTCGCAGAATGTCACATTTACCGGCCGAAATTTACATAAATGGGTGAAATTGGAAGGTCTTGAAATGAAATGGGAAAGAGAAAATGCAAAAAGTTGAAATGAAATGAGAAGTCAGTAATAAAAGTATAGGAAGGATCAAGGAAATGGACCTATGTTTTGTACCAGGGAAATTGACTCGGTATGATAACCTCTATTTTTTTATGTGTATTATTTTACTCATCAACTCGATCATGAATAATCGAGCTAAGGAGTCGGGGGCTTCTGATGTGCCCATAACAAAATATTATGCCCCACAAATGTTTACCCGACCCAAGTCCAAATATGATCAATATGGGCCCCTATTTCATGAGGATCTCGTCAAAGAGATTGGTTCTCGCTGTTGGTTCTCGCCAAGGTTATGGTTCCCGCATCTTGTATCTTGGTTCCCGCCTTTAGCAGACTTGGTGTTGGTCCCAAAGGTGGCAACAAGGGTGAAAATACAGCTAGAGGGGGGGGTGAATAGCTGTTTAAAATTTTTCGCCCTCAATTTAAAACTAAACCTCTACGCTTACAAAACCTCTTGCAGTGTATTAGAAACTGCAAGTAGAGTTGTAAAATGCACAGCGGAATATACTTGATAAAATGCGGTTTTGAGAAGGCGGTTTTGCAAGGCGGTTTTAGTGCAATTTTCTGAGCAGTTGTAAAACTGAAAGTGCAGTTTGACTATGTTAACTCCAAACACAATTTCACAATAAAGGATAACTATATAAGATCAAACAGAGAGAAAAGTAGATAATTAGTAAGCGCAAGAAATAAAATGCAGAAAGTAAGAACACAATATTTGGAGTGGTTCAATCGATAAACGATCTACGTCCACTACCAAGATGGTTAGTCTTGGATTTCTAAGAGAGATTTTATATTGAGTATTTGAGAGATTACAAAGTACAATAAAATCTTTTCAATGAAGAACAAATCCTAGACTATAACCAGTGTATCTCAAATGAATAAACTATGTGTTTAAACAAGAGAGGTGTGTGTGTGAGAACAAGATCAAGGCTCTTTAAATCTGTGAAATGTAGAGCACAATGATTCTTGAATGTGTTAAGGCTTGATTTCTGGGCTGGGGAATATTTCTTGAAGTATGAAGATGAAGATTCAAAGGACTAAGAATTTCTGGGCAGAGCTTCAACTTCTGATGATCACAGCAATTTTTCAATGTTTTCAAGCAATCTTCAAATGGTGAAGATTGGGGGTATTTATACCCAAGCATCTCAAATATAGCCGTTGGACACAGCTGTTCAAGGACAGTACTTGATGCTTTCCCATTGGTCCACTGATATCCACTTTTGTCCTTTAGAGTCCGTTGGTGCAAGAAAGCCGATCGGACCTCACCGCAATCAAGGTGGTTAGGACATCTGTCACCTTTATGAGATCTTTGCAGATCGCTTCCGACATTGGGTCACGTGACAAGATATGGTGGTTGACATTTAATATTGCCGACGTGGATTCCAAGGGATAAAAGGATCACTTCAAGAAGTCAATCATTGGGGCGGTTCTGGGGCAAGCGGTTTGACAAAAGGCGGTTCCACCGTAAGAGGATTTCCAAAAGTGCGGTTTGCACTTGATTGATCAAGCAGTTTCGGATGAGAGGAATCTCAAGGCAAAAGGCGGTTCTCGCCAAGCGGTTACAAAAGGCGGTTCAGAACCCTTGAAACCGCAATCCTAAAATCCAATGATTCTTGAGCCGGCCTTCAAGCCTAAATTTTAACCTATTCTATAAAATGGACTTAGCTAAAAATTGAAGTCTAAGCTTCATTACATAGGGTCCTAAAGTCCTTAAAATAAATAGGAGGTCATGGTATCAATCAAATCTAATACAAAATAGGAGGGTTAAAATATGCATACCCAACAATCTCCCTATTTGATTGATGCCATTACCTACTACAAGAAAAGCAATCATTGTACTTGGTAAAAACATGTCCATAAGAATTAACATGGTAAGTCATGTCCCAAGTCAATGCACACACTAGCTTAAGCTATAGATTTCTATACTTTTGAAAGATTAAAAACTTACAAATTTAAGAGTATATAAATGCATTCAAATAAGACTTAAAAAGTATGAGTTTAAGTTCAAAGTGCAGTTTAAACTGAATGTTTAAACATCAATTCAAAGGAGTGAGTTTTAAGTTGAAAAATATTTGAATGAGGTTTAAGACCTTAAGCGGTTTCAATGTTCTACAAACAAGCGGTTTGAATGAACAAAGTTTTTGGAACCATGATGCAATTTCCATTAATTCCTAAAATGATTACAAGTACAGGAATGAAGGAAAATTACAAGGTTACAAAAAAAATGAAGTAAGTTGGACAAAGGAAGATACAAAGAAAGTGGGGTCCAAACTTACCAAAAAAATACAAGGAAAAAGCGGTTCACTGCTGAGGCGGCTTATTCACTTCATGATCAGCTCCACTGGGCCCAGCTCTAGAATGGTCAGGTGCAAACGCTTTCCTTAGTCTTCTTACTTCCTCTGCGGTTCTGGTGAGAGTAGCTTCAAGCTTCTTTAAGGCATTCACAGAATGAGCAGAGGTAGAATTGGTGGCACCAACCGCTTTGGTGTTTTCCAAAAGGTTGTCTCTGATGGTATCCAGCTGCACGTGGAGGGATGAATAAAGGGAATTGAAAATAGTATGGATCTCCTCCTGCACAGCAGCGGTTTGCTCTTGGATAGCTTCCTTCATTGGATCAAGATCAATGGTAACTCTCAGTGAGGTTTTCAGGTCATGAATTTCAGCTTCAATCTTGGCAATGAATCCAACTTCAAAGTTGTCCAGCGGCCGTTAAATTCATCCCGAATCTCATTCAACTTTGCCATTGAGGCATCTCCAACACATTCCAAATTTACCTTGGAGTCCACCTTGAATATATCAATTTGCTCCGTAACATCTTCTCGAGGGAATTCAAGGCGGTTTGGACAACTGCGCTTTCATGGTCCTGGAGTTTAAGGTGGAAACAAGTTTTGAGGTCGATCCCCAAGGTCTTTCTCAATGGAATTGCAGACCTTCTCTTGAATTTCACTTAAGGCTTTGACCAATCCTTCTTCAACCGCGGTTTTGATAAGAGACGCGGTTTGATCATCAGAGCAATGAGGAGGATGGAAGGTTTGTTGTAGATCTCTCCCTTAATGGCATCAAGCAATGTTGATTTAAGGGTTGCCATCTCCAGGATTGAGACTCTACCTTGGCTTGAAGAGCAAGGTTTGACTCAGAGATTTGAGAGAGAGGTTTGGAGGGAAGCATTGGAAGCGGTTAGGATGTCATTGGAAGCGGCCACCTTAATGACATGACCTTGGTTTATTAAGAGTTGGCTGGATGAGGGAAAGGGTTTGAAGGATTTGGGAATAGTCGAGGAAGGAGGTGCGGTTGAGGTAGAAGCGGTTGGAAATATAGGAGGTGGCCGTGTTTGGGTGGTTTCAGGAGCGGTTTTGGGTTGAGGATTTGTTTGAGGAGGAGTCTTTTGGTGGTTGGGTGATTTTTGTGGAGGAGGGGATTTCGAAGGAGAGTTGGATTTAGAGCGGTTAGGTGTAGGGGAGCGGTTTCTGTTAGGGGAGCGGTTTCTGTTAGGGGAATTGTCAGGGGTTGGATCATCTCTAACTGACTTAGAGGTGGCATGTCCAGCAGAAGGTTTGGACTGCCATTGTTGGTAGGCAGAGTGAGTAGGTGTTTGGTTTGAATGTTGGGAGTTCATGGAATGGGAATGTTGGGGTGAGTTATATTGGGATTGAGAAGATAGGGGTGATAGTGATTTTCTGGGGGAAGGTGAAGGGGAATTTTGAGGAGGTGATTGAGGAGGGGAATTTGAAGGAGTGGGTGAGGATTGGACAGGCTTGGTTTTCTTGAAGGGTTTCTTCGCAGCCATTTTCTTCCTCTTGGGTTTCTCCCCGAGATTGTGCGGTTTTGTTGGGAAGGGGTTATGGATTTGGCTTTGGATGGAGATTTGGATTGAGAGTTGGCAGTGGATCGGGCCGGGATTGGTTTGGAGATTGGACAGAGAGGTTTGAGGAGATGGAGGCGGCTGGGTTTCCGGAGGCGGTTCATGGGGTGAGGCGGTTCCAGCTTCGTGGTTGATTTTCCTCGTCTCGATACTTCTCGCCTTGCTCCTTGGCCAATCTAGCAATCCTATCTTGGAGAACCTTCATCTGTTTCTTCCACGCTCAAACCACCCATCTCATCTCTCGGCTTTCTTGGCTCTAGCCACCAAGTTGGGAATACTTGGATCTTCCTCTTCTTCATCATCTTCATCCACCAAATGCATGGTTTTAGGTTCAGTTCCTTGGATGATTTCTTCTTTCTCTTGCTTGTACCTGCTCCATCATCGGTTGTAGGCGGTTTGGTTGCAGTGAGCGGTCTTAGCCTTTTCTCGAGGCGGTTCAGCCTCTTGCTTGGGGCTTCCCGGGCCGCTTGGGTGCTTTAGTTTGAGGAGCGGTTGAAGGATCTCTCGAGCTCATAGGGCTCTTTGTTTGGATAAGTATCTGCATCATACAACGATTTGTACAAAGCATCACCATTGGCATACCCGAAAGTGTGGCATGCTAGCACTCCAAGGGAATCATCTCGAGCAAACCCACCATAAGATCTCGGATTCTTGGTGACCATTTCATCCAAGTGCTCATAGTCCATCAACAGGGCGGTTAGGATCCTGCAGAATGGTCTCCATCTCTGATCTTCACCTTTGACCTTAGACTGATAGGTCTCTATGCTATCCTTAAGCTCAAAATAGAGAATCCTTGGCCAGTGCAACTTGATTTCCATAAAGATAGCAAAGACCGTACATCCATTGTTGGGATGTGAAATTGTTGTGGTTCCCGCCTTTCCACAAATAGATCTCCCCACTAGATGACCTATGAAGTTCATCAGTTCACCAAAGTTCTTCCTTGGGATCTTCTTGTACTTCTTGGATAAGGTATCCACTTTGGCGGTTTGGAAAGCAAAGATTGTCTTGAATAACCCGATCAACCTCTAAGGGAGCTCCACCAACAAGAATCAAGAGCCTTCTTATATCAATGTAGCTCTATGGAGAGCTTCATCCCTTCAACTACAGCGGTCAAGCAGAAACTCTCTCGACCTTGCTCAAGAACTCGAATCCTTCTTAGCGGTTGCAAAGAATTGATCCACAAAAGATGGCACAATGAAGTTCTCGCTTCGTGAACAGAGGTAGGATGCCCGAGACTCGAGCTTCCTCAAAGAACTCCCTTCCTAGAGCATCTGTTTTGAGCTCTTCCTCATTCACTTCCCACCCAGATAGGAAAGTAGTTGGATCCTACAAATTTGAAATTTCAAGTGTTAGATCCATTTGTGTATTCATAGTTCACATGCGGTTTGAGCACCAAGCGGTTGAGCAATGGTGCGGTTTGAGAATTTCAAACCCCAAGTGAAACCATGAATACTTAACAAATAATGAGGATATGAGAATAAAATTACTTAAGTACGTGGCATTGTAATCCAAACTTATCCCACACTGCAAGCAGTGATTAGAGAGGAATTTCTTGGTTTCCAGCCTATATACTTAGTAAAATCTCAAAATCAAAGAAGGAAGGAATTTGACCAGCATGCGGTTTCAAAGTATTTGAAAAGGCGGTTTTAGAACATGCGGTATAGGTTGAATAGGTGAGGAGCGGTTTGAAACAAAAATTCCTAAGCGGTTTCATACAAGCGGTTTCAAACCAACATAAAATCCAAAATTTCTGAAAAAGTTGGAAAATTTTCTAAGTGTTGGAAAACACTTTCTCAGAATCAAGGCAACCAAAATATATGAATTTTCAAGAACAAGCTTCATGGGTACGTGAAGAACACCAAGAACACTCAAGAACACCAAGAACACTCAAGAACACCAAGAACGTAGATTCATAAAACTTAACCAAAATAAGCAAATAACATGTCAAAATGATCACATTTGAAAGGAGATGAACAATATATCATTAAAAATTCATCCTTTACCCAGAATCATTCATAATCACTAAAAACAAGAAAGTGGGTTTTCGAAGAGTATAAACTGAAAATCATAAAATCGCACTCCAAATCATGCATTGATTATGAAATAAACTATGAAATGTAAATCTAGGCATGATTTCGAGCAAAACCCAACAAATTTCAATCAAAATGGTCAAGAAACATGAACGTAATCATCAAAAATTATGAAGGAAGCATACGAACAGCTTTCTTGCATTAACCATGGCAGATTTGAAGAAATCAAGAGTTAGGGTTTAGAAGTTGTTACCATTTCCAGATGGGTTTCTTAGCCCTAGCAGTGGTAGATGCTCTTAGCCTTTTTGAAGTTGAAGGTTTCAAGTTGAAGCCATCGACGCTAAAGTTTTTGAAAATGAGGGTTTTGAAAGGTTTTAGAGAGAGAGAGTGAGTTGGTAAACAGAGTGTGCAGAGAGTTGGCAGAAAAAGATAGAATTTCACCAACTTAGGTTTATATAGGGTGAAGGGGGCAGGCAGTTGGTTCAGAAGAAATGATTGAAAATAAACCAACTGTTGCACCCTTTCACCTTCTGCACCTCTCTCTAAGACGGCTGACATGAAGGCTTTAAATGCTCATGTCCCCTTAGCATTAAATGCTCTAAAATTTTGAATTTTTGAGGGAAAACATTTGCAAAAATACCCTTTTGTCAAAAATAAATAATAAAAAATAAATAAAGGAATTTGAATGCTTTTTTTTTTTTTTTTTTTTTTTTTTTTTTTTTAAGTAATAAGGATAAGACATAAATAGAAAGAATTTACTCTTAGTTGAAACGCGGTTTTGATCCAAGCGGTCAGACTGCATCAAGCGGTTTGGAAGTAGCGGTTGGATGCAGGCGGTTGGATATCTTGCGGTTTTGGTATAGGCGGTTTCAACACAGGCGGTCTCAATCCTTAGGAGTTTCATCATAAACTCAACAAACAGGTTAGTTAATAAAAAGTATGGAATTTTATTTAAGTTCAAGCATACCCATTTCTCCTCTGAGAAAAGAAAATCTCTTGGAGTCAAGAGCCTTTGTGAGGATATCAGCAATCTGGTTGTCTGTTCCCACGTACTCTAAATGGATATTCCTCTTCTCCACATGATCTTTGAGGAAATGATACTTGATATCAATATGCTTGGTCTTGGAATGCATGACAGGGTTGTTGGAGACTGAAATAGTTGAAGTGTTGTCACACATGACGGGCTATTCCCTTCATGGATTCCATAGTCCACCAACCGCCGCTTCATCCAAAGGATTTGACAAAGAACAACTACCAAAGAAGAATATACTCACCTCCGTGGTTGACACTGAAACTGAAGCTTGCTTCTTGCTGGCCCAAGCAACTAGTCTATTCCCGAGGAAATGACAAGTACCACTAGTGCTTTTCCTGTCAATAGTACAAGCTGCATAATCTGCATCTGAATAACCTACAAGATCGAAGTTCGAATCTTTGGAATACCAAAGTCCAAGGTTAGTGGTTCCAGATAAATAGCGGATTATACGCTTGATCGCAATAAGATGTGCTTCTCTAGGATCTCGCTTGATAGCGAGCACATACACGTACACTAAACATGATATCCGGCCTACTAGCGCTAAGTAAAGTAATGAGCCGATCATACCTCGATATAAAGTTTGATCAACTTTCTTACCTTTGAGATCCTTATCTAGCTTATTGCCGGTGGCCATAGGAGTATCATATGCTTTAGCATTTTCTAATCCAAACTTCTTTATCAACTCCTTGGTGTATTTGGCTTGGCTGAGGAAAATACCTTCTTCGCATTGCTTGATTTGAAGCCCGAGGAAGAATGTTAATTCTCCCATCATGCTCATTTCAAACTTGCTTTTCATTAGCTTCTCGAAACGCTTACAAAGTAACTCATTAGTAGAACCAAAAATAATATCATCGACATAAATTTGAACAAGTAAAGTATGCTCATTATATTTGGCAATAAAAAGAGTTGTATCAATTTTACCACGTTTAAATCCTTTTTCTAGTAAAAATTTAGAAAGAGTCTCATACCATGCCCTTGGAGCTTGCTTAAGTCCATACAAAGCTTTCTGGAGTTTGTAGACATGATTAGGAAATTTGGAGTCTTCAAATCCAGGTGGTTGGGCAACATACACGGTTTCTTGCAGTTCGCCGTTGAGGAATGCACTCTTTACGTCCATTTGATATAACTTGAAATGCTTGAAAGAGGCGTAGGCTAAGAAAATTCTGATAGCTTCCAATCTTGCAACTGGAGCAAATGTTTCATCATAATCGATTCCTTCTTCTTGCCTATATCCTTGTGCAACCAACCTTGCTTTATTCCTAGTGATGCTTCCATTCTCGTCCATCTTATTCCTAAATACCCACTTAGTTCCTATCACTCCTTGATCCTGAGGTCTAGGCACCAAAGTCCAGACCTTGCATCTTTCAAACTGGTTGAGTTCTTCTTGCATAGCAACGACCCAACTGGAATCTTGGAGTGCTTCATCAATCTTCTTGGGTTCAACTTGAGACAAAAGTGAAGTATGCTCATCATAATTAGATCTCCTTGTTTGAACACCGGAAAACAGATCACCAATCACATTTGTGAGGGGGTGACTGCTGACTTCACGAACCTCCGGGGGTAAGTCTGGTTGAACTGAGGTTTGCTGAAGATCTTCAATTGGAACGTCGTTAGATCCTTCAGCGAAGTCATGGAATGTAAGTTGACGAAGAGGTTCTATAAGCTGGATAGGGGAATTCCTAACTTCTTCTTCCCTTGCAGTTGCATCTGGAGAGGGATTTTCAGGTGCGGTTTCAAAATTGCGGTTTTGGGGAATTTCAGTTGAGGGTGCTGGATTTTGCGGTTGAGGTTCAGCTGGTTCATTATGCTCAACAAAATCATCAGCAACATTTGGAGCCAAATGTGGCTCAAGGAGAGAATGCTCATCAAAAGTAACATGGACAGACTCAACTATTTTTAAACTAGTTTTATTGAAAATACGAAAAGCTTTAGAATGTTTAGCATACCCAACAAAAATACCTTCATCGGCCTTGGCTCCGAATTTACCTCTATTTTCTCTCCCGTTGTAGAGGACAAAGCATTTGCAGCCAAAGATCTTGAAGAATGCAATGTTGGGGGTTCTTCCTCGCCAAAGCTCATAGGGAGTCTTGTTATAGGTTTTGTTGATGAGGAGCGGTTCTGAGTGAAGCATGCGGTATTGATTGCTTCACCCAAAAATACCGAGGTAGCTTCGCTTCGTATATCATTGTCTTTCCAAATTTCAATCAACGTCCTATTCTTCCTTTCCACAATCCCATTTTGTTGTGGAACACCAATGGAAAAATTGTGATCAATCCCACGGTCATCACAATACCGAGCAACACCGTTGTTCTTAAATTCTGTTCCATTATCTCGATCGAACACTAACGATGTCATCTTCTTTTTGAGTTTGGAGCCGTCTAAAAGTGCGGTGAGAATCTCATAACAATCATCTTTGGAAATCATCATCTCAACCCACGTATATCTTGAGTAATCATCCACCACCACTAAGGTATATCTATTTCCTCCAATACCGGCAGTGGTTACAGTCCAAACAAATCAATGTGAAGCACTTGTAAGCATCTTGAAGTTGAAGGAGCGGTCTTGTCAGTGAAAGACGACGCGGATCGCTTACTGCCGGCATGCACTGCATTTCTCTGGATGGTGGTCAGCCACTTTAGGTAACCCACGAACGAGGTTTTCCCTACCAATCTTTGCAAGATACTTGAAGTTCAAGTGGCTCAACCTCTTGTGCCATAGCCAACTATTTTCGCTCACATTCTTAGCTACAAAACAGATTAGTAATACTACATGCGTAATTTAGATCAATAATGTAAATATTACTCTTACGAATCCCCGTGAGTAGGGTGACGCCTAAATGCTATCTTTGATAAATCAATTTGATGATGTGAAGTTGCAAAGCATTCCTTTGTCGCAAAATTGAGAAATTGAAAGGAGGTTGTGCTTGAGTCCATCGACAAGAGAAACCTTCTCAATAGTTAGGTTTCCTCTCCTTATAACACCATATCCAATGGTCTTGCCTTTGTTGTTGTCACCAAAGGTTACAGACGGACCACTTGCTTCAATGACATCTTCAAGTAATGATCTATCTCCAAATATATGTCTTGAAAGTGTACCACCGTCAAGATTCCATCCATTATCCTTGGAGTGACCAGCCATGAAGCAGAGGACCTGAAATGTAAACATTAAGAACGAGGTCCCCCTTTATTCTTTGGGTCCTGAAGTTAGCAACCCTTTACGACCCACACCTGTTTGACAGAAGGAGGTTTGCTCTTCCTGGCATTGGATGTGAACCGCAAAAGGCATTCTGCAGCCTTGTGACCTAAACCATCACACACAGAACATTTATAATAGCTACAAGCTTCATGAGGTTTTACTAACTCCTTACTTTTCTTAGGAGTTGCATGCGGTTTTGGACAAGGAAGCGGTTTGGGAGGTGCAGTTCCAGCTAACATTCCAGCTGATACAAAGGGAACAGGCTTTGGTTTGACCACGTTTTTTCTGGGAACGCTATTCCCGCTTTTGAAGGCGTGAGGAGCGGTCGAAGAAGAAGCGCGGTCGACACAGAGTTAGCAGAACCGCCTTTTCCACCGTAAGCGGTTGGAGCAGAATTCTACCAATTCCATAAGCCATTTCCTCTTCAGGTGCTTCCACAGAATTCTTAGGTTTTAACACAGAATTCTTCCCATATTGCTTTCCTTTAGGGTAGACATAATTTACTTGTCTTGCTTTACCCTTACCCTTAGCATGCTTCTCCTTGGGAATTTCTTTAGTCAGTTCTGGAAATTCCTCATCCTTTTCACTCGAGGATGCACACTTCTCCTCTTCCTCAGATCCAAACCCTAGACCATCCTTAGTTCCAGGAGGAACTTGGAAGTCCAAGATTTTATCCTTGGTGGATTGAGACTTGAGCCATGAATCAATAATCTTTTGACGATCGTCGATTTGGGTTACCAAGTCATCATTCCCGAGTTGAAGTGCAGGCAACCTTAGTTTCAAGGATGCGGTTTTGATCGCAAGAGGAGTCATCTGTTTGATTTGGTCCTTAAGATTAGAAATTTCAGACCTCATCACGCTTTTCTCCGTCTTGTATAGATTAAGTTCATCATGAGCTAAGCTTAAGGCTTTCTTAAGATTTGAGAACCGATGGATCACCATTTCACTTCCTTGAACATCTTTTCATGTTCCATGGGAGAAACCTCTTCCACCACCTTTTTCAAAATTTTCTTTGGAATAGCTTTTGAAGGTGGAGCAGCTTTTAGATGAGAAAATGGGACGTGAATACGAACAATTTCCTATCTTAACGCTAGGAGTAAGTTTAATATCATCATCCAATTTATAATTTGGAAGTTTTGCAAAAACCTCCTTTTCCTCCATATCATGCAACTCAAATGATTCGTAATCCGAGTCATCGAAGCGTCTCGCAACTAAGCAGAGGTTAACCTCTTCGGTTTCACCGTCACTTCCATCCTCGAATCTGCTTCAATCCAAGTTGCTAATTCCTTGGAATTCTCTTCCTCCTCAAAGAACCATTCCCTTACGATGAGAAAATTTCGAAGGAAAAGTTTTCTTTTTCATATATTCATATTTAGGCCGTGGACACTCAGCATGCAAAGTGGCCAGGTTTCCTACAGCTGTAGCATACCAAGTCACTCTTCTTCTTTGTATCTGCAGCTCTAGAAAATGTTGCAGGAGGTTTGCCTTTTGAAAATGATTTTGTGAAAGGTTTTGAGGATTTTCTAAATTTTTGAAATCTTTTCACAAACATGGCAAAATCATCATCATCCATCTCGATGAGTGATGAGGTTGATATGGAAGGATCAGTGGTTTGATTGGATGTGGATGGTTTCTCTTCATGTTCCACTACGCACATAGAAAGCGATTTGGTTTTCCCTTCTATCTCTTCTATATGATTTAATTTAAGTTCATAGACTCTAAGATTGGCATACAAGTTACTTAATGACCAAGTACCTAATACTTTGGAGTCTTCTAGAGAGGTAGCCTTATTTACCCATCTAGAACCTAAAGCGTATAGGAAAGTCATATTGATTTCCTTATCGGTTAAAGTTTTACCAAGAGATCTACAAGCATTAACTACCTCAACATAGCGATCGTAGGTTTGACGCAAGGTTTCGTTGGGTTTTCGTTGAAGTTGTTGTAGGATCTTTCAACAAGTATAATTTGTTTTCCTTGCACTCTTCATCACCTTCGAGGTAGCTCTCTATGGCATCCCACATCTCGCTGCGGTTTTGAGGTACATCACTTTCTGTAGAGTTGATACGGGAGGGTTCCGTAAATGATTGAACCTCGCCTTGCCGTCCAAGGCAACTATTCTCTTCTCTTCATCCGACCACTCATCTTTTGGCTTTTTGACCTCTGGAGTTTCGGTATTGGTGGTTGCATCGGTGTTAGCCTTCATTGGAATTAGAGGGCCATTGATCATGCATTCCACCAGCATCTCATCTATGGTTTCCAAATGAATAAGCATTCGGCACTTCCAGATGTCAAAGTGGTCTTCGTCCAACATTGGAATGTGTGAATAGTTAACAGTAGTCATTGTCTTTGAGGTTGCCATATCGAATCGGCACACAAGCTGTTAAGCTTGAAAAACAGTGGTTTTAAAATGTGTAAGCTCGATACCACTTGTTGGTCCCAAAGGTGGCAACAAGGGTGAAAATACAACTAGAGGGGGTGAATAGCCGTTTAAAATTTTTCGCCCTCAATTTAAAACTAAACCTCTACGCTTACAAGACCTCTTGCAGTGTATTAGAAACCGCAAGTAGAGTTGTAAAATGCACAGCGGAATATACTTGATAAAATGCGGTTTTGAGAAGGCGGTTTTGCAAGGCGGTTTTAGTGCAATTTTCTGAGCAGTTGTAAAACTGAAAGTGCAGTTTGACTATGTTAACTCCAAACACAATTTCACAATAAAGGATAACTATATAAGATCAAACAGAGAGAAAAGTAGATAATTAGTAAGCGCAAGAAATAAAATGCAGAAAGTAAGAACACAATATTTGGAGTGGTTCAATCGATAAACGATCTACGTCCACTACCAAGATGGTTAGTCTTGAATTTCTAAGAGAGATTTTATATTGAGTATTTGAGAGATTACAAAGTACAATAAAATCTTTTCAATGAAGAACAAATCCTAAACTATAACCAGTGTATCTCAAATGAATAAACTATGTGTTTAAACAAGAGAGGTGTGTGTGTGAGAACAAGATCAAGGCTCTTTAAATCTGTGAAATGTAGAGCACAATGATTCTTGAATGTGTTAAGGCTTGATTTCTGGGCTGGGGAATATTTCTTGAAGTATGAAGATGAAGATTCAAAGGACTAAGAATTTCTGGGCAGAGCTTCAACTTCTGATGATCACATCAATTTTTCAATGTTTTCAAGCAATCTTCAAATGGTGAAGATTGGGGGTATTTATACCCAAGCATCTCAAATATAGCCGTTGGACACAGCTGTTCAAGGACAAGATTGATGCTTTCCCATTGGTCCACCGATATCCACTTTTGTCCTTTAGAGCTTGGTGCAAGAAAGCCGATCGCACCTCACCGCAATCAAGGTGGTTAGGACATCTGTCACCTTTATGAGATCTTTGCAGATCCGCTTCCGACATTGGGTCACGTGACAAGATATGGTGGTTGACATTTAATATTGCCGACGTGGATTCCAAGGGATAAAAGGATCACTTCAAGAAGTCAATCATTGGGGCGGTTCTGGGCAAGCGGTTTTGACAAAAGGCGGTTCCACCGTAAGAGGATTTCCAAAAGTGCGGTTTGCACTTGATTGATCAAGCGGTTTCAGTATGAGAGGAATCTCAAGGCAAAGGCGGTTACGCCAAGCGGTTACGAAAAAGGCGGTTCAGGAACCCTTGAAACTGCAATCCTAAAATCCAATGATTCTTGAGCCAGTCTTCAAGCCTAAATTTTAACCTATTCTATAAAATGGACTTAGCTAAAAATTGAAGTCTAAGCTTCATTACATAGGGTCCTAAAGTCCTTAAAATAAATAGGAGGTCATGGTATCAATCAAATCTAATACAAAATAGGAGGGTTAAAATATGCATACCCAACACTTGGTTCTCGCATGTCGTCAAGATTTGGTTGTCGCATGTCGTATGTTGCATGTCGCATGTCGTAGGTTGCATGTCGCATGTCGTAGGTCGCATGTCGCAGTCGCATGTCGTAGGTCGCATGTCGTGTCACGACCCTAATCTTAGGCACCATTTAACACATGTTGAGCACGTGGGGTTGGGGTTGTTGTTTATTAATTATGCCTTTCATGCTACTTGTTGAATTTTATGTGCTTATTTTGATACTTGGCAACTTATATGATTTTAGGATGTTAATGAATTAAATTTAACTATATAATGTCTAAATGAAACAATGAAATATTGTAGTGAAATTATAATATTTGGAATTTTAAATAAAAAGTTGAAAAAGTGGTTGAGGTGCTTTTGTGTAAATGATACTCCCTCCGTCCCTTAATGTTTGTCCCGTTTGACTTTTCAAACATTTTAATTTAGTGATTTTGAAACTTTAATTTTGGTTATTTTTACGAACGCTTTGAAAATTATTGATAATATACACCGCCGTTATGTAATACTCCGTCCCTAAATGTTACAAGTTTTGAAAATTTAGTGATTTTGAAGCTTTAATTTTGAAAATGAGACTAACTTTTTGGGACAAAGGAAAAGGGGAAATGGGACAAATATTTAAGGACGGAGGGAGTAGAAGTTAAGGTTGTTAGTTGTAGGGGTTCAAGCTTAGAGGAGCTAAAGGGTAAATTGGGCTAATGTTTATGTAACGACCCTAAACCTAGGCACTATTTTAGCATCCTATTATATGCATTTTATATTATTGGTTGACTTTATGTGCTTATTTTATGTCTTTAATTGGTTGTGAAATAATTTTAAAGCTTTATGATTTAATTGGAAATAGGATAAAGTATTTTGGGTGAAGCATAACAAGTGAAAATAAATAAAATATTATGAGTGAGTGAGGTGTTTTTGTGTAAAGAATAGAAGTTGAGGTGTTAGATGTATTTCCTTAGACTTTGAAGGGCTTAAGTGGAAAGTTAAATTAATTATTTATGTTAGTCAAAGGGAGAGCATGGGAGGCCATGTTTTCTTACTTTTTCCCTCATCTCCTTCTTTAACCTCCCCATTCTCTCAATCATCTTCTTCATTCTTCTCAAATTTTCTCCATGGAAAACCTCCCTCCCATCTTATCCTTCCAAAATTCTTAATAAATTCAATTCCCTTCCATTTTACAATCTGTTTGCATATTCTTGATCGTGGCGGCGAGGGGAGCGCATCAAGCCCGCAAAATAAAGATTTCGTTTCGCATCATTTTTTTTGTAAGTTATTATGACTTCCTTCTAATAATTGCTCACTTTATGTGTTATTGAATCTCTTGTTGAAAGAAAAGGATTTTTGGTATTTTGAATAATGTTAATTGAGTAGAAAAAGTTTAGTCAAGGTTGAATTGATTTTGGGTGTAAAATGGTGATCTAAGGTTGAAAGAAGAATGGTATAGAGTAATTGTGAATTTAGTCAAGTTATTTACTTGGGAATGAAAGGAATTAGGACCTAAATGAGCAAGAAGGAAATTTCTAGTATGTGGGTTTGTTAAGTGGGTGTTTGGTGAATTAAAATCCCTTCCTTGAAGTTTGAAATGGGTTGGAATGGTTAATTTGAGGTTTGGTCATATTTATTTTAGTTGTGATGAAAGAGTTTTGGAAACATTTTATTTGGGTTTTTAGAATAAATGAAAAATAAGTTTGATTGACTTTTGTGAGTTGCAAGTTGTTACAATTCCTTTCCTTCCTTGTATCTTCATATGTGTGTTTATAAATGGATTCTTATAATATACTTGTTGTTGGTGAATTTGATCAAGTTATTTACTTGGGAATGGAAGGAACTGAAAATTAATTGAGTAGAAAACATTAATAGTATGTGGGTTTAGTTAAAAATGGGGATAAAGTAGCTTGGAACACTTGATGTCCATGACTCTTAAAATTGCGCTTACTTGTGAAATTCATATTTAATTCACCCGGACTCGAAATTGAGTGCTTCTTGAGTCCATTTTGGATAATTTTTCAAAATCTTTTCAATGGACATATTTTTATAAGCTAAAAGTATAACTATTGTTCCCAGAATGTCTCTTTTTGCAGCAGGGCTTAGTAAACCATTTTCAAAACCGGTTAAACTTATAAAATGAATGAGTAATTCATACGAACTCGAAATTGGATGGTTCAAGAGTCCAAATTGAGTATTTTTAGGTGATCTTTCAAATGGAATTGGTTTTATAAACTAAATCTGTAATGATCATTTCCAGATATTCTATTTTACTATTGTGGTGTGCTTATTGTAGTATGTGGAAATACTTGATATCCTTGAACTCTAAGTTGTGATACTTCTTATTATGGATGATTTTGTAACATGGCTTGTTATAATAAATGTGTAGACCTTATGTGTTGTACATTTTGGACTCATTGATATATTCCGATATAAATGCTAGGATTCCCTACTTTGGAATTCCTAAATTGTTTGGGATTGGTTCGAGGATTTATAGCCGTTGTGCTAATATGTTGAATACTTGTTATAGTATTTCTATCTTTATGATATTCTATTGTTGTAGGATTCCCTACTTTGGAATTCCTAAACTGTACTTGTTGAAACAAGGATTTATAGCCGTTGTACTAATATGTTGAATACTTGTTATAGTATTGCTATCTTCATGATATGCTATTGTGGTATGTATCCCTACTTTGGATCATACAATGTTTGGTTAAGCAAGTATGTTATTACTGTGCTTAGTTATGAAAATCCAGCTGGTATTTGTTTGTTGGGCAATGTTATGGAATTATAATGGCACCGAGCCAAGTTCATTATAATTTATACATTGGTAACCCGAATTTGTCCCCCTTGTGTGGGATTAGTGGGCTAGCATATCCTTTTGAGGTAGATGGTCTAGTTTCACTGGGGATATGACTGTGTGTCAGAATCCCTATGGTACTGTTATTGTTTATGGTTCCGGAACCGCTTCATCAACTGTTCCTGCTGCTCGGATGTGTATATCCTTTTGGAGATAAAACCTTGGCTCAACATCCTTCTAAGTGTTACTTTATCGTACTTATGTGTTTTGATATATTCATGATGAGCTCGTCGTTGTTTCCAACCGGTATGGGACGGTTGGCCGCAGGGAGCCTCTCTTATTATGTGGATATGTCTTTTGATGTGTTGCATCTTGTTTGGCATCTTGCTGCATTCATAATAGCTTATTGAGATTTATTCTCACCCCTTCCCCTTTTACTGTTTTAGATTGTGCTGAGACAGGTGACCTGAACCGGTGAGGCCGGGGATAAGAGTGTGGACTTTTGCTTTTGGGACTTGTCAGGTTATGTATATGAGTAGGTTGTCTGGGAGTATTTATTAAGTATTACTCTTTTGAAAAGTTGTATTTAAAACTCTTTTGTAAAACAAAGTTATTTGGGGGTTTTCGATGTAATTGATCAGATTATGGTTTATTGAAGTTGTTGTTGAAATTCCTCCAAGTGGAGATATTATTAGTTGATTCATTTTGGCAGTTTGAGAATTGGTTTTCTTGTAAGGTGAAATAAAAGTTTTTAAAAATTTAAGATGGATTTTCTTAGTTTGGGCTTCTCAAGCTCGGGACACGCGTTAGATTCCGGGTTGGGGTGCTCACAGTTTATCTCTCAAAATTTTCATGGAAAGTCGTTTAACTACACTTTCATCCTCATTCCTCTGTTAGAAGAAAGAAAAACCTAAACCCTTTCCCTTCCAAAAATCATAACAAATTCAATTCCTTTTCGTTTTTGAATCCGTCTTCATATTATTGTTCGTGAAGCCGAGGGGAGCGTATCTATTCGGAAAAAGAATTACTTATTTGCGAATTATTTCGGTAAGTTATTATGATTTCCTTCCAAAACTTGTTCATTGAATGTATAATGTTGATATTGTTGTGTTATAATTGTTGTTTGGTATTTTGGAGCATTGTCTTGGAGTTGGAAATTTAGTTAATGAACTAAGTATGGTGTTGTTGTTCATGGAAATTGATAAGAAGTAAATGGTTGTTGTTTAAGTTGAAAGAAAGCTATTAAAATGAAATTTAGTAGTGTAATGGGTGATATAATTAAGTTGCATGTAAGGGTTGAGTAATTTCCTTATGCTTGGAAGCCTTGAATTGTGAATGGGTTGAATTGGGATGGTTTGGTATGAGTTATGGTGAAGTTTAGTAACCATTTTATGACTTAAAAAACAGAGTATCTTGGTATATGTCAAATGGGACTTTGGTTGATGATGTTTTTCAGCTCTGTTCGGGCAAAGGGCACGAGTCGTGCCCTGTGGCACGAGTCGTCCCTTGAAAATGGAAGAGTCGTGCCTATGGGGACGACTGTATCTGAGTGGGTGTCAAGGTGGCATGAGTCGTGCCCTGGGGCACGAGTCGTGCCCTACCCTGCCACCTTTGAACCATTTTTCAAGTAACAAAAACCTAATCTACCTAGTATATAATTGAACCCTTTTGACTATGATTAAAGTACAACACTTTAGCTATCCAATGGTATCTTACTTGGTCAAAATGGATTTGAGGAAGGGGTTTAAATATTGTTCGGAAAATGGTTGGCAGGCTTGATTTGCAACTTAACCAAAGTTATTCAAACTTGGTAATTTGAACTTGAACCTTTATAGATGTTATAAATTGTTGTATATTGAACATGTAGGGCTTGTTGGTTATACATTGTGCCTTACTTGATTACATATCCATGGTTTGTGATTCAAATAGTGTATGAAATGTATGTTGCACTATTGTATTGATTTAAACATGAGTATGAATACCATGTTGTTATTATGTTATCCCTTTGGTGAATTTCCTTTCAAGTAACTATTATGTGCTTGAATGTGTTTTAATCAGCTGATATTTAGGGGTATAATGGAATACAATCAATTATGAAAATTGTTCTATAATGTGATCGGATTACATTATACTCGTGATCGTCCCCTTCGTGCCACAGACTGGGGTTATAGCTTCTGTATTGAGCCAAAAGCCTTACAGATTGCTAGTATCTTATATGGTTCCCTGAAAAATGGGTTTTATAAGATGTGAATATGCCTAAGCAGTTCACAAATGAGTGGAGTTTTACTCCCAATGTTGTACGACTTATTGTTCAGACGGGAAAGGTAAACCAAGGTAACATAAGGTGTTTACCTTTTTACCAATGTGTTATATGCACCTTGTTATGTGTTGCATTTTATTTGGCATATTGTTGCATTCATAATAGCTTATTGAGATTTATTCTCACCCTTCTCCCTTTAATGTTTTAGATCGCACTGAGACAGGAGGTCCAGCCCAGTGAGGACGGAAAGGAGTTTGGACGTGTCTTTTGGGTTGTCTGGGTATGTGTACGTCTTGGATGGGATTTGTAGTTGTATTTTGGATTAGCTCCTTTGTGGAGTTTGTATATAAACAACTTTGTTTCAACTTTACATTTGTGATCTTTTGTAATTAAAACAGGTTGTCTATTTTCAAAGTGTTATAACTTTCCTCCGAGTGGAGAGGTTTTAAGTTAGTTTTGTAATGGAAATGTCAAAGTTTGTTTTCTTTTCAAGTTAAGTCAAAGTTTTTAAAACTTCAGGTGGTTTTTGATAGTAAGGGGACCCTCCCGCTCGGGGCACAAGCTAAGGTTCCGGGTCGGGGTCCCCACGTGTCGCATGTCGCATCTCGTTTCTCTCAGCATTCTTATGTCTCCAGGTGAGATCCAAGCCACTTGTCTGGTTGCTGACCTTGATCTTATCTAGACGAAATCTCTTGTTGGATATCCCTCCAATTACGGCGTGACATGTGTAAAGTGAAGATGATAATGATAATGACTTTTTTGGCTATATATACTCCCTCCGTCCATTTGCAATGTAAGCAAGTTTTTAAGTTATGAGCTCCCTCTCTCTTCTCTCTCTCTAGAAATTAAAGCATTATGTTTATATATGAAATGTTATGAATTGGATCGATGATTCTCACGCCGGAGGGTTTTGGGGAAAGGCCCCCCACCCCTAACGGTGCCTTGTCTTGTAGGTCTCACGTTATATCGGACCCGAGGAACGTTCATGCGGACCGTACATCTTTGCCACCCCGACCAATCCTGTGCAACTATTTTGGCGTGATAGCATCAACAATTCCCTTTGTAAATAAATTTCACAAAAGAACTAGAGATTGATTCAATACCCTTCTCTCGTTCATCTCTTCAAATACAATTTTGCATTGCCAAAAAAAAGAGTACTTTGAATAAACATGAATTAAGGCACCGCTAACAAATATGTCTAACAACACCCCAACCTTTTATGATGAGAATGGTGGATCGATGCACATGAGGATTCGGTCTGCTGGCTAGAGCTCATGGCTTCTAACCTGGAGGTCATGTGTTCGATCCCCCCAAAAGTTACATACCGATCAGTACGGGTGCCAGATAAGAATGATAATCTCATTAAAATATATATATATATGTCCACGACATCAGGAAGATAATTATATTTTGTTTTTGGTGGCTAGCTTAATTGAAGGTTGGCTAATTTTTTAAATGATAATTTAATTATTTAAATGAAATTCAAAATTATTATTGATGCACTGCAAAAAAAATATGATTAATTTTTTAGAATATTATGAATATGTTAAAAAAATAAAGAATTTTTAATGAAGATAATAATAATTTTAATAATTTTGGTCAAAATTTAATTAATTTAGACTATCTTTTCGATGGAGTATACTCCCTTCGTTCCGGAACATAATTCACAAACACTGTTTGCACTGGTTTTAAGGAGGGAATATTATATTGAAAGTGTTGTGAGTGTGAAAATAAAATAGGAGAGAGAATGAGTGGAGAGAATAGTAAATTATAATGGTGTTGTGAGTATTAAAATAATGTAGGAGAGAGAATGAGTGGAGGGAATAGTAAAGATTCCTTTCCATTTTAGGTAAGTTTTAAATGTGTGAAGTAAGTTTTGGGACGCCCAGAAGGAAAAGTGTGAAGATTGTTCCGGGACGGAGGGAGTATACAAAAGATCAACCAGTTTACTCATTTTTTTTCAACAAGTTTACTCAATTAAAAGAAAAGGGGCAAATTGCACCATACTACCACCAAGTTTACATGAAGTTGCAATGTGAGACATAATATATCAAAAATTGCAATTTAGTTCACTTTATTCACACAAAGTTGCAAGTCAATTTTGAACGATAGTTAAAATTAACTGTAACTCACGTGCAAGTCACGTGATATCGCTTTTCCACACCTATTATTCATCTTCAACCACTGTCGACCTTATCTTTTCTTTCTTCCCACCCCCACCACCATCCCAACCCAACTGCCTTAATTTTTTCCTCAAGCAACTAAAAGGGCGATTGCATTGCTTCACATTACCATCAATTTCTTCCCTTTATAGTAAACTATCTTTAATCCAACATCCAACCATTAATTTCCCTCATTACCGCTGAACCACCACCACCCACCAACCCAATCCGGCCACCCAATTCTAAACCCAAATTACATTTACAATTTTCAAGAAACCACACTTAACAAAATTGAGCAAACCCTAACAAAATTATCTTGTTTTCCAAAAACTCAGTTCAAATTAGGGTCCTTTCTTATTTTAACTTCTGTTCAAAATTGTCTAGGGTTGCAAATTTGTGTAAATATAGTGGATCAAATTGCAACTTTTGTTAAATTATGTCTTATATTACAACTTCACTTAAATTTAGTGGTGGTATGATTCAATTTACCCTTAATCAAATAAACTAGATTGATAATTTGAGTTGGGACAAGGACACTACAAGAAGGAGACAACATATCAAACCCATAAATACTCATTCGAGATGCAAAATTTTACAGAAATTCATGCTCAATATTATCACTGTCCGCTCTTATATTCAAATGTATAAAGCTAAAATTACTCTTATACATATATAAGAGTACTTTTTTTTTTCACAATTTTTATCTTTTCTTAAAAATAACAAAACAATCTCATATTTTATTAAAAAATCATGTTATACCCGAATGAGTTGGGACTAGGGGCCTCATAGAAATTTTCAACTCCCTCCGTCTCAATCTAAATGTCTCAACTTTTCATTTTGGGCGTCCCATTTAAAATGTCTCATTTTCAGAAAAGGAAAGTTTTTTTCACTATTTCTCCCACTCATTCTCTCTTCTACTTTACTTTTAGGACAATTGCATCAATGACTTTTGTTAAAGTCATAATCCTCCGTGGCACTCGTGGCATGAATTTTTTGTCTCAACCATGACATAATTAAAAGTCATGCATGACTTTTAACAAAATGGAGTTGCCAGACGACGCGGTTCACGGCGTTGAAGCTTTTTTTTTTTTTTTGCCAATTAGAGGGTGACACGTGTCATAATTTGAAATTATTTTTTTTTTTTTTTTTTTTACAAAAATTACAATCAACATATAAAAAAATAATAAAAATACAAAAATATTGAAAAAATCTATCATTATTAATAAAAAGTAGGAGAGAGAAACTGATGACTTTTGTCATGAATGGAGATAAAATTGTTTGGAGTTGTGTAGAGAGAAACTGATGACGTGGAGCTGAGGTGGAGGAGAGAGGGATGAGATGAAGTTTTATGAGTAAAGATGCTCTTACACTCACAACATTCTCTCTCCTAACTATTCCTTCCACTCATTCTCTCTCCTATTTAATTTTTCATACTCACAACATTTTCACTTTTTCTCTTTCCTATCTCACTTTTTCTCTTTCCTACCCCACTTTTCCTTAATTTCCGCGCCGAATTGGGACATTTCCGCGCCGAATTGGGACGGAGGGAGTATTTGCTTTTGGGAATTACAAGTCGAATTTCTACCTAATCCGCGGTCTGCCGGAACGACCTTTCAACGATCAGCCACTCATTTTATTCCCAACTCATCCTCCCACCTACCCATTACATTATCTGTTTCAAGGGTTGGTAAGGTGCCTGAAACACTGACCTTTAACATTCGATTTACTTTCTTTGATGTTCATATACTGTAAATCTTAACTGAATGAATTATTGAGAACCCATCATCAGCAATAACCCAATCCACACCTCCCGGAGTTGTTCTAACGCCGCCTTTCCTCATTTCATAGGTACTATAATCAATCATAACACTTTAACAGTTTGTTTTTTAATCTATTTGTTTTTGTTTCTATATATAAAAGTCAACAATTAATCGAATTCCTGTCTCTTTGCATGAAATAGAGGGACTATATGTTTTTTGTATTCTATTCTTGTTTGTAGCTTGTGTAAATTACAAATCTTTTGCGAGAATTTTGTATGAAATATGTGTAATTATTTGTGTTTGCGTATGCACCAATCTGAAATTTTGATGGGTGACCTGAAATTTCGACTCTTAAATAGGAAATCCCATTTGGTTGTAAATTCAATTTCGTATGGAGATACCACAGTGTTGCTGAACTGCTCTTTTTTCTTGATTCTTAGTAGTAAATGATCTTGTAGAATTTACTGTTTACATTTTCAGTTACCTTAATTTCTGATTTCTTGGAAGATAGAAAGAAAAATGGAAACTCATGGTGTCTCTAGCATTTAAGAGAAATTAGTCTATTTACTACGTAAACCATGACGTGATTCGAAAAAGACGTAATGAAAGTTTATACTATATACTCTGCGTAGGAGAGAAAGAAAGTGGGGTAGAGAATCGTAAGTGGATGGTTGTTGTGAATATGACAAGTGAGTCCCACTAATACGAAAAGTATTATAAAATTTCCTTTTTGGGAAAGTGGGACTTACCAATGAGACACCCAAAATGGCAAAGTTGGTAGTTTGTTATGGGTCGGAGGGAGTATGTAACACACTCACACATAGGCATGTATGCATGTTTAATATACCGTTTAGCACAACATTTCTATCTAAAACTTCTCTCATGCCCCCACACCAAAGATAGTTTTAAAGTATTGTTGGCAACCAAATAAATTTGTTCAGTTATGTTCTTTTTTGCAGGCTGTTTTCATTCAGAGTTTGATGTTGGTAATGCAAGGACTCTTAGTTGAAGGCTGATTGATTTCCTGGTTCAAGGCGTTTCTGTTGTGAGGTAGCTGAGCCATGGAGGCTAAAGTTTCCCAGAGCTTACATTTGCCAAAATGGACTTACTCAGAGAAGACAGTGGTGATGTCAAGACATTCCCTTTGTTTTTCACCGAGTAATAGGCAAAAGCAGAGGCTTCAGATGCTTACCTCAAGCAGTTTTAACACTAAAAAGGCTGTGAAACCACTGGAATTGAAGGTTTCCTGCACTCGAGCAGTTCCAGGTATCATGCATATTTTTTTCCCCTATTGACAGAAATCTGCTAGTTTACGTTTAAGCCACAAGATTTACTTCTGTAGTTCTTGAATTGTTTGGTATGACATTTTTATCATTTATGAGTACGTGATAAAAGCATGCCGGCTCTCGCTCATAGTATGTCGACAATGATAATCAGATGTTGAGAAAAAATTCAGAATGAGATTAGAAAAATTATAATCAACACGTGTTATAGTCTTAAAGCTAAGTTAGAATTTGGATAGTTCTTGGCACCTTGGTCCGATGATTTATGATTTATGATATTTCCATGCTTCATTGTTCGTAATGAACGGAAAGGAAGCTGTCATCTTTGCCAGAAAGTTACTTATTATGATTCAGGCATATAATACAGATTGAAAATTGTGATTCTGTTCTCTATTTGTTGTGAATCCAGCAGATTGGCGATGTTTGGGTCGTATTTTCTTCACATTTTGTTTTTTTTTTTTTTTTTTTTTTTTTTTTAAGGGTGTATTTTGTTAGCTGCTAGCCTGTATGGACTTTGCGTGCACTGTGTTGGAGGTGTCATGCTATATGATGTGTGGGCTTGTAATAGGTTTTGTTCAAAATTAGTATACACCTTTTTCGCAGATACGAAGGAAAACAACGAAAGTGTGCTCCTTTGTCCTGAATAAGTGGTACCATTTACTCTTTGAATTAATGTAGAATTTTGGTATTAGTCTAAAAGACAAACAACAACAACAACAATAACAACAACAATAACAAAGCCTTTGTCCCAAAACACTGATTGTTCAAGTTGGGAACTCTACAAGAAATTTCTTGTTTCTATTTCCAGTTAAATCCCTTAGATATTAATATTGAACCTTCCACTTTTTCTCAACTGAACTCCTCATTTGATTCGGTTACTTGGGATGACTTTCTGTCTTTTCGACCCTTTCTGTTAACGTAATTGTATTTATACTGTTCAGCATATCTCCGCCATGTAAGACTTCAAGACTAATCTATTTTTAAAAAAATATTGACACTCTTACACACATGTTGGACATGCTACTGGGTATCGGGATATCCCACATTCACTTATTTGAGAACATAAGGGAACAGTGGCAAAGCCACATTCACTCCAAGGGGGCCATTCGACCTCCTTCAATTTTGGAATGTGTCAATTTTAGCACTATCAGTTTTTTAGAAAATGACATTTTACTATTAAAAAAATGGTTTTATACATTTTGACCCCCTTAATTTTTAGATAAATTGGCACTAAATTATTATTTTGACCCCTTTGCATCCTAAATTTGTATAAATCAATTATATTAATTATCCCAAGAGCAATCTCGACCCCCTTTACAAAAATTTCTGGCTTCGCCACCGGAAGGGAAGGATTGATATCGTAAGAGTTGACTTGGAGGTTTTCTGAAGCATTTCTTGCGGAAGATCTTATTTTGAGGACTGTGACTTGTTCTATTGATTTTTTTTTTGCGAGATTTACCAAAATAGGGTTATAGCTATTACACAAGTCCATGTTTGTACTTGCCTATCCACGCACCATATGCTTTGATTTGGTATTATGGGAGAAATGGAACCATCAATAATAGGCAATTAACTTTTTCAGGTTTAATGTTTTTTTTCTTCCTTTTCTTTTGCGTAGCTTCTATACGGAATCTGAAAGCTTTCTTGCAACATCGGAGGAAGATATACGCTTAAAGGTATGTCCTTGTAACTGCTGTGATGCTCAGACTTTTTTTTTTACCCCACCGTACACGTGTCGGATACTCGTATTCAAGTAGTGTCGACACGACTCCGATGGGGTAAACCAAAGAGTCTGAGCATCATAAAGTATCCATTATATGAGAAGGGTTTTCAACCTTTCAGTTAATCATGACTTGCAATGCATGTGCCTTTTTTATTCCTATACTTGTCTTTTCGTAATTATAAGAAATTATTAGTAGTATTGAGTAGCTCTTTTTGGGATGATGAGAGAAGGTTGGTAATTTCCACATCCGGATTTAAGTACTTTCAAATGGGAAACTCAAGAAGTATTCTTTCCCGCTGGCATCAGTTTTGGAGTTTCTGCCGCCTCAAAGTAATCGTATGACTACCACCTCTTCGAGTGATTGTGCATCCTTTTATTCCCATATTCATTATTTTTTTTTTTCATATTTATATGGAATTTGTAGTAGTATTGAGTAGCTCTTGTTGGGATAGTGAGAGCAGGTCAGTTGTTTCTAGGGAGTTGGATATGAAATTAACAAACTAGTAACAATCACTAAATTTTTGGGCAGTTTTGAAAATTCAGAAAGTGCGAAGAGGCTTCATTAAAAAATAGCTCTCCTGGTTCTCTGATTGCATATAGACATTTTGATTTTACATGCTTGCAGATAGTTCATTGTGGTTTGATTTGGATAGTTTAACAAGTTGATTTAACTTTTCTTTTTTTTTTATCTACTTTTAGAAGCCTTTCTAAAATCATCTCACCAGAAAATACCAATGTTGCAGTATATGTCAGAGGAGATTGAAGCGGGTTTGGATGGAAGGTGTATTTATCTTATTGGTCTGTCCCCTTCAAAACCTTTATTCAATCTCTTCCTTTTGGAGACTCCCTTTCTCTCTTTTTCGGTTTCCCCGTTTAAGAAGTCCCTTTAATTCAAATTAAGCTTACGATTTCCATGGTTTTCTGACACTCTAAACTCATGTATCTTCACAAAGCCAGGGTACTAATGGGATCTTGCTATAATTCATATATCAAGGGAAACAATGTATCCTAAAATAAACACGTTCGAGTTTTTGAACAGACCCTATGAGATGGAGGGAATATATTTTATTTTGTGACGACTAGATAATATGCAACAATATAACTACTACATAAAATGCAGGAATGATGGGCTCGGGGAAAACAACGGTTGGCAGGGTTTTGTCTCAAGTACTTAGTTATTCATATTTTGACAGGTTAGTAGTCAGTTTTCTTATTACTCGTGTATATTTGAACCAAATGTTTGCGTAGCAATCCTTAAGTCCTATCAAGGGTTTATGTAGCCTTTTGGGATCAAATTTTTTATATTCAGTCATGGGATTGGGTATTTAGGCCATTGTGTTGGTGATCACTTTTTAACGTCAGTTTTGTTTGACAAGTCAACTCAAGTGGCATACGATTCTTCCTACTAATAGCGATTCGAAGATCTCATCTTTAATCATTTTGCAGTGACAAATTAATAGAGCAGGCTGTTGGTGGAACTGCTGTTTCTGACATCTTTAAATTATATGGCGAGAGCTTCTTCAGAAATAACGAGGTTAGTTGGGAGGCTTGAAATGATTAATTTACTGCAGTTTATTCCAACCAAATTTGAGTCCTTTTATAAACTGGTTTTGCCTTTTCTTTCCAGTTACCCCTTCTACAGAATACGTGAGATCTTAGTTATTATGATCTCTCTCTCTCTCTCTCTCTCTCTCTCTCTCTCTCTCTCTCTCCACAGCCACCACCATCACCACCTCCGCTCCCTCTCTGAGTCTTTTGTCTTAGGTCTGTTTGCTTTTGAATGCTTTTAGTGGACCATCCGGAAAATTCTCAGTTTTGTTTTCCTTTTGCTTTGAGTACCTCAAACCAACTTCTCTTAGCTTAAACATGTAACGTTATCATCTCATGCCTTTTATTTGTGAAAGATGGATGTTCACAGTACGCTATATTTTGTGGATATGTTTTCCCATCTGATGTATATGGAAATACTGTTCAAGCTATTTTAAGCACATCCCAGTATGAAAAGGGTAAATATAAAGTTTTCTATGCTAAGTAGCTTTATTTGAAATGCGGGATTTCTCTTTGTTTCCACTATCAACACCCCAAAAGGTGGCAATATCATTAGGGATGAATGGTGCCAAACTTTAGTGCCTGGAGGCCTTGGACCATTTACTCCTATTAATTTTTATTTTTACTGTCAGGATCAGTAATTTCTCTGTTTGCACTTACGATGAAATAGTAATTGTTGAATAATACTTTTTTAGACTGATGTGTTACGGAAGCTGTCTTCAATGCATCAACTAGTTGTTTCCACAGGTGGGGGTGTTGTTATTCGCCCCATCAACTGGTAAACCCTGGATGCGAAAACTATTTTCTGTTTTCTGTAGGCTATTACTTACTCATATCATTCATATTCTTGGGCATAAATTGTTTTTTATTTCAGGAAGTATATGCAGAAGGGTATTAGTGTTTGGTTAGATGTACCTTTGGAAGCCTTGGCACAGAGGATTGCAAAGGAAGGAACTCATTCGCGTCCCCTTGTGCATCAAGAATCGGGCGATGCTTATGAGTCGGTGGGGATTTTTGTCTTCTTTCATGTTGGAGACAGCCTTAGTAGCTTTCTTTCATGAGTTAGTTAAACATGAAATGTCATCTGCTAGTGAAAGTTGACTCTTGATCTCATCCATATTATGCAGACATTGGCCCGATTATCTGCACTTTGGGAAGAGAGAAGTGAATCATATATCAATAATGCTAATGCTCGAGTTTCACTTGAAAGTATGATCATTGAATCTCTCTCTCTCTCTCTCTCTCTCTCGATTTATGCTTCCTATTTATTTCAATAAACTAGTAATTATTTCTGGACAATCATATACTGTAATGGGTTTGGAGGTTGGGTGATCAAGTAATACTTGTAGTCTACTAATGATCAGTGTGTATTTGTATCATTATAGTCCCATAATTCAAACTACTACCACATAAGTACTCCTATTTCTTTCAAGTTTTTGTTTCTCAACTGCTGAAGGCGTAATATGCTCTACAGATATTGCAGCTAAGAGGGGATATGGAGATGTATGTAGTATTACACCAAATGAAATTGCATATGAGGTCTCTCTCTCTCTCTCTCTCTCTCTCTCTCTCTCTCTGCGTGTGTGTGTGATTGCACGCATGCATGCATGTTTGCACTTGCAATTGTATTGATCGATGTTGTTTTATTTTGTGGAGGCGGCCCTATTTCAATGCCTAAACAGTTTCTGCTACAGCAATTCTTGTTCTAGGCACCAGTTTTAATTTATCACACTTTTCTATATTACTTGGTCTGACTATGTTTATGATCAATTTCGACAGGCACTTTTACAAATTGAGGCCTTTCTAAAGAAATAGAAGCGGTGAAGGGGCACCTACGTCTACTCTTGTTCATTTCTTTTTTTTTTTTTGTGTATGCATTGTTTTCCTTTACGGGACAAACAATTGCAAGGTTAAATTAACTTTGCGTCGGATGTAAGCATTATGCTTATACATTAGTTGTAACTTGTAAGCCATGTTCCGAGTTATGTAAAATTCATTTTTGTATCAATATCAGAGTGTTGAAGAATAAATTGTTTTGGAATCAAGATGCATCAAATGTTACCCATGGTGGATTCATTTTGTTGTTTTAAAGTACTCAATAGCTTTAAGGTGTTGTACTGACATATTGTCGCATAGAGCGCTGTACTGTACAAGACCTTAAATTCATTCTGTATGAATTTCCGAAACTGTCAACCAAGGAAGAATATAGAGTAATTGAGTAAAAATTTAATCTTATTAAGGTTGGTAATGAAAACGAAAATAATAAAAAAGTAAAATAGGTCGCTAAGATGTTTGAAAATTCAAATGAGAGACGGAGGGAGTAAAAAATTACCATGTGGACCATGCTTTGTCTACTTGATGCAAAAACCATAGTAAGAAATGGGGTTTGAAGACTTCTATTGCAGAAAATGACACCAAAGAGGTTCAAAAGACCCTCACTAGTGGCTGCAATCAAACACTGCACTTCGGCTCGAGACCTGTAAACCATTCACGCCCACCTGATCCGAACCCACCTAGCCCAAAACACCTCCCTAGCCGGCAGTTTACTAGAATCCGCCGCGCTCACGGTCCCTCGCCACTTGTCATACGCCCATCACATAATTTCATGGACCCACCAACCAAATCTTTTCATGTGGAACACCATGATAAGAGGCTACTCGCTCAGTGATTATCCAGCCAAAGCCATAAAACTGTACAAGGAAATGCTTCTCAGCGACATTTCGTCGAGCACCTTCACAATTGGGTTCATCCTCAAGGCATTGGGTAAATTACTGAGTCTCGATCAGGGCAAGAATTTTCATGCCCATATTCTGAAACTGGGTTTGAATTTTGAGGCTCCAGTTGTTAACAGTTTGGCTAAATTGTATGTAAATTGTGGTTGTACTGGCTCTGCGGGAAACCTGTTCGATGAAATGTCCCATAGAGATGCTGCCTCATGGAGCATATTGATGTCTGCGTATGTGCAAAATGGGTATGAGTCAAAAGCCTTGATTTTTTTTTTTAAAGAAATTCAGATTGAGGGTGTGGAGATAGATGAGTTTGTCTTGGCTAGTGGTGTTAAGATTTGGGGTAATTTGGGGGCTCTTGATTTGGGTAAATGGGTACATTCTTTTATAGATTAAGAGGGAGTCAAAGTTGATGTTATTTTGGGTACATCTCTAGTTGACATGTATGCCAAGTGTGGTAGTTTAGATGATGCATTAAAGGTCTTTCAAGGGTTGTATGAAAAAGATGTAATGGCTTGGTCTGCTATGATTGGAGGGTATGCTGTACATGGGCATGGTGAGAAAGCCTTGTAGTTGTTTGATAAAATGAGAAGAACTAACGTGAGGCCCAATTCTCTCACTTTCACCAATGTTTTATCTGCATATAGTCATTCAGGGTTGGTTGATGATGGTTGTAGATACTTTGACAGCATGCAATCTGACTATCGAATCGCTCCTCGAATTGAGCAATATGGTTGCATGGTGGACCTATTTTGTCGCAGGGCTCGTGGTTAAGGCCCACGAGATCATTAAAAGAATGTCCTTTGGGCCAAAATCCGTTCTTTGGAGAATCTACTTGGTGCCTGCAGGACTCATGGATTTAAAGAGCTAAGCGAGTGTATAAGTGGAAGGATGCTTGAGCTCAAGCCAGAGGGTGGTGATAATTATGTATTAGTGTCCAACATGTATGCTTCTATCGGTAAATGGTCAAATGTAAGCCATGTTAGAAGCCTAATGAAAGAGAAAAGATTAAAGAAAGAACACGGTTGGAGCTCCATAGAGGTGCATTTTACAGTTCACCAGTTCATAATTGGTGACAAATCACATCCGGAAAAGGATGAGATATATGAAATGCTTGAAGACATGGCTAGGAAGTTACCTCAAGAGGGACATACTGCGACTACAACGGATGTTTTGCACGATATACATGCAGAAGAGAAAGAACAAGCATTGGGAGTTCATAGTGAGAGGCTGGCTATAGCATATGGGCTGCTACGAGTGCCCAAGGATTTGCCTATTAGGATTGTGAAGAACCTGCGCGTATGTAGAGATTGTCATTCCGTTATAAAGCTGTTATCTGGTACATATAAGAGGGAGATAATTGTCAGAGATCGACTTCGGTTTCATCATTTTGGAGAATCCAAGTGTTCTTGTAATGATTGGTGATTCAAGATGTTTTTGGAGAATCAATATTTTCTTGTAAAAGTGTCTTTCAAGATCAGGAAAAACATCCGACACAAAAGTCTACTTATCAGCCACTTTCATAAAAGTGTTGCAAAATGATAATATCCATTTGGTCCAATGACACTACAACTACATGCATCGTCGTGGAGGAGGTATAAGGGACCAAGTGTCGTTTTTCTGAAGCGCTGCAATTTCCTCGTGCATGACCTGTTGCCATTGAGTGAGTAGGGCAGCTAGTTTAAACGTACATTGCTCAAAGAATGGGGAATCTGTAGTTTTTGCAGTCAGAGCAATCTGGTGTTTGGACACCACTTGAGGTGCAGAAGGAAGAGAAGTGGCAAAATCAGCAATGTGGTTGGGCTTGAAGATGCCTACCTTGGACCTTGTGGTCATGTAATGAGTAGCAAGATTAGTGGGCCTGGTCACTTTAGGAGAATTGCCAAGGGTAGAAGAGAGCTGCTGGTCCGGAAATGTGCAAATAATCTGATTCATTGGGCTGGACGAGCAACTCCGGCCCAACCTGTTCAGATGCGGATGGTTCCAAGCTGAAGGGAATTGTGCTACGATTGAGATTGGACTGCATGCGCTGGGCTGGTAGGTGTTGATGGTCTCAGGCCCGGTTTTGAGGGTGTGCAAGGAGCCAAATTGCACAAGGCCCACAATTTTGTGGGGCCTCATATTTTATCCCACTTCTAAAACCTAGCCCAAAATGCTAGAAATAAATATATTAATTTAGATATGATAATGTTACATGAAGTGTTGGTTGCTTGGTTGGATAACTCTCTTAGATTTCTCCTAGTGGTGTCTTGATCGAACCCCCCCCCCTTCCCTACATGATTCCAATGTTTTTTTTCCTTTTACTTTTTTTGGGATAGAGGGAATTTTTCCTTTTTTTTGGGATGGTGGGAATTTTACAAATAAGATGGAAATACCAAAACTAAATTATAGATATATTTACTTGGGGAAAATGCTAAAATTAAATTAAGTTATAAATATATTTACTTGAGAAATTATTAAAACTAAATTTAAATATTTTTATTTGGAGTAACTGGTGGAAATTTTATCAATAAGATGAAAAATACTAAAGCTGTATATATATATATTGATGCTGCAGGAATTGTGCTTATCAATCTTCCTCCACGTGGCAGGACTGATCACCTGGCTCCTTGACCTGAAATCAGAACCCACGACTAGCCGGATGTGTCTCCGGCGAAGACGCTCGGGCGTGAGAGTAAGATCACAGTTGTATAAAGCTCAAAATGTATTGAATATGGAATTCAGATAACAAAATGGCAGTTACCTTTTCACCGTTGGTAGTGATGAAGTATTTATAGTCAAGAGTGATGTATTTTTGGGGAGGCGACATGTGCTCCGTGATTGTAGCGGCGGTTATTGGTAATGGGAACGTGTCTATAACGGTTCCCTGATTTGTAGGGATGTGGTTATGAGAATTGTTCAACCAAATACGCCGGCCAGTGTCAGGTCGTCACTTGTTGATTTAGGTCGAGGTCGCCACTCGTGGAATAGTCGACACTGGTCGGAGTAGAGCATGGTTCGTACCCGAGATTGTGATTTGGATCACGAGGTCGGACTAAGTTAGGTCGGGACTGGTAGGTCGGACCGTGGGCTTAGTCGGCGATCTGGAGATGGGCTTTGGGCCTTGTTACGATTGGGTCGGCCTCATTGAGAATGTGATGGCGAAATTTGCTTGTGATTGGGCTTTACTTGCTTAGCCCATCTTGGCACTTTTGGTATGTTCGGTGGCCGACTTTCGAGTGGACTTTGTCGACTTGGAAGTTAAGAAGATTTTGATGAGAATTATTTTACCGCAGTCGCTACTAGTTTTTGAAGTAGGTCGACCATAATGACGTGGCATAATCCGGGACGTTGGCGATGAACGGTCAGATCGGTACGAGCGCCGGTTTTGCCATAATGATGATATTTTTGACGTTTGAGAGTCCGCCTAGAAGCTGTTTCCGCCATTAATTAGGAAAATTAAATTCGAATTTTCCTTTGCCCTTTCCAATTCAGGAAGCTATAAATTTGAGAATCCTTCTTCATTTACAACTTTTGCCTTCTCTGAGCTCTGTGCGTGATTCCGGCTTTGATAAAGGAAGTTGATACCTGCTATAAATTGGTGCTTTCGCCCTCCATTGCTCCGTTTTTCTTCGCTGCTAAAGGTATTCCCCTTGTTCTTTAGAATTAGGGCTTTAATTTCTGCAATTTCTTTGATTTCGCCATGGCTAGGACCTTTAGTTGTGAGGCCGGAGCTGGATATGGTTACTGTAGTGTCAATCGTAGAGTCTACAAACACTTGAATGGAGAGTGGAGGGAGATAACTGTAGAGGAGTGTTCCTTAATTTTGACCCGATGGGGCTTACGTTTCTCTGAGCTATGTTTGCCTGTGGGAGATGAATTAGGTGCCTTAAGAACGGATGATCCAAGAATTGTGTCTTTTCACCTCTTCCATGAGCTTCTCGATCACATAGCTGTGTTTTATGTCAAGGATGCCAATAAACCCTCTTTCATTAGAAATAGGATTGGGTTTCCGGTGGAATCTAGGTCGCCCCTTAGTGTGTCTGCTAGGACTCCTGAGACTTCATTTAGAACTGATTCCCCTGTTTCCCCCTCTTCTTGTACAGATATGGAGATTCAAGGTGAAGCTCATGCATCGACCTCATCAAGCCCACGTATTGTGGATGCCTTTGATAACACTGTGGTGCCGGGCAGGAATGAAAAGGGCTACGTTCCTCCAAGGCCAGCTAGAGGGAAGCAGAATTATCCATCTCGTTTAAGCATGATACATGATTTTTGTGATGTTGATAAGAAGGAGTTTAGCGTTGCTCTGTATAGTAGGGGGGATTTCTTTAACAAATTTGGGGACACCTACGAGGAGGAGACTACCAAGGTAGCTTTCTACTACGGCCAATTCGAAGCTGGCTTGAGATTACCTCTTGACCCCTTTATAAACGAGTTCTTGGAGTGCACCGATGCCTTGCCACTTCGGTAGGAGCCAACACTGTAGGAGTACTGGTTTGCTTCATTATGGTTTGTAGGTTCTTAGGGTATGAGCCATTGAGGGTGTTTAAGGAGTTCTTTAGCATTAAGTTTGATAAGGATAGTGGTATAAGTACTCCTTCCGAGCCAAAGTCTCCCAAATTATTTGCCAATCTTCTGGTAAGGCTAGTGGATGGAACTCTTGCGTGGTGGTGGTGGAAAGTAGAAGAGGATGGGAATTTCCATTGCCCGGTCTTGTCTGGCTGGAGTAGATGAGAACAACTACCGGGCCCCACATTGGCATAATGATTTACGTATGAAGTTGATGGAGTTTACGAAGGGGGCTATCGGTTGGGATGCTCTAGGAACCAACAAAAATAATTTTATCCGAGCTGGATTGATGGTTGGTGAAGGAGAGGTAGTGCCCGTGGTTCCGGTAGTTAGATGTCGAGAGATATCCAGTTGGGTCGCCCATGAGGGAGCTCGATTGATTTGAGAAAGAGTGCCACTTTTGTAAGAAGACTGCCAACTATTGTAAGGAGCGGGTAGAACATTTTGGGGGTAAGAACTCGACCATTCCTTGTACCTTGATCCTTCTTACCTTTGCTTAACTTGTTTATTTATGAACTTGATTCGTACATAGAACTTTTTGCTCGTATGTAGAATAATCACCCACACATATTTAATTCGTACATAGAACTTTTTATTCGTATGCGAAATTTTATATGTCGTCCTAACCCTTGATCACTTTAACTTTGGTGTAGTTTTAACTCCTGAGCAAGAAGCGAGTATGGGGCGAACCATTGACATCAGGAAGAGCAAGAGGAGTTGTGGAGCAGCCAATGCTAGAGAACATAGGGAGAGAGAGGGTGTTCTCCGTCATGGTATCTTGCAGACGGTGGATGTGGACCCTGTTAACTCTATACCGATGGAGGAGAACCCCGAGGAACTGGAGGGGGACCAAGTTGGAGACGTCGCCCGAGGAATGGAAGAGGTCGACGCCGAAGAAACCAATATATCCGACCAAGTTGTGGAGCCGGTAAGGATGCTAGAAAAACCGGGGCTCGTGATCAATCCAAAACCAAATCCAAAGCGAAAAGAGTTTCCAAGGCCAAGTCGCCCGTGATCGAGTTAGATGATGAGGGGGATGATGAAGATGATACGGCCCCTCTAAGCAAGAAGATTAAGATTGGGAAAACCAAGGTGAGCTCGACAATTGATCAGGTCGACGCTAGTGAGCCGATGGAGAATGAAGTTAGGAGTCCCCAGCCTTCTCCCGTCCAGGTTTCTTATGCGGCGATCCGATCTCGTGTTGACGAGCTAAGTAATGTGGCTCCTTTGACCAGGATCAAGCTGCTTGGCCGGGGAGTACCGGAGGCTGGAGTATGGACGGGCGCGTGGTCGAGAAGGGTCTTGACCGAGGATTTGATCATGGAGTTCACCAAGAAACCTCTAACTCCGAAGCTGCGAGCTAGGGTCGGGCTAGCTTCCTCAGAGGTAACTCTTTGGCAATTTCTTGTGTTGTTAACTTTATTTTGCTCGTTTGTTCCATGTCTCCCTTTGTGTACATCGAGATCTAACCCCTTCCTCCCACTCTTCCTTTCGATCCCTTGCCATGATTGACACAGCTACTACTTCTTGGAAGGCTGGCGAGGAAGCGAGGAGAAGCTAGCGAGTCCATGCGACTAAGAAGAATGCGAGTTGAAGAAGGCTGGAGGAGGAGAACGCCAAGGTGGGGAAACTGAAAGAAGCCAACGCTACGTTGAAGGAGGAGCTCAAAAACTTGAAGGAAGAGCACTCAGATTTAGCCAACTCGTATGAAGCTTTGAAGCTTGTCAAAGATAACGAAATAAAGGCCAAAGAAGAAGCACAGGGCCGGTTAGGAGAAGCTACCAAGGAACTCGCCGCCCTCGAGGAGGAAAAGGAGAAGCTAGGCTGCGATGCGGCATTGGCGACTCAACAGGTTGGAGGAGGTGCCCGTCACTTTGGCGAAACAAGAAGAGTTGGATCTTTGCTCGAGCTCGATGGGGGTGGACCTAGGCTAGCTGCTTTGTGAAGACCGCTAAGGAGGATGCCATCAAAGCTTACAAAAAGACGGTGACGAGCTTCGTATGCATGTCACCGAGGAGGCCCAAGTATTTTTCAAAGTGGTCTAAGCCGTATGGCTCGGCGTATCATCGTGGATCCTTCGGTTGATATATCATTGAGAAAGGCGCTCGATGGGCGTACGAGGATCCTTACAATCTTTGCGGCTCGACGGGGCCACTCCTTGGTGCCTTATGCGATAATGACAAGGAGCTCATAGCCGAGGATGATGAAGAGGTGAAGCCGCACCATGGGATCCTCTGCGGTAGAAAGTTAATTTTGACACTATCCTTGCCGAGCTCGAAGATTATGCGAGATCCGAGGCTTCGATGATGAGACTCCAAAGTATACGATCGGCGACTCAAGGAAGGTTGTCTATCAAACGAGAGAATGTTCTTGGTGAGCCATCTACGTAGGTGAGCAGATGAGATCAATCGAAGCATCCGTCGGCGAGTGGAAGGCGGCTCCCCCTTGAATAGACTTTGAATTCGATGGTTGTTGTAATTGAACAAGCTCGAAACATTTTTACTTTTTGTTCTTTGAATATTTGAATGCCTTGGCCCTATTTTTGGGAGGCAAGATACTTTTGTAGTTTTAATTAAATAAGTCTTGGCCCAGCTTTGGGAGACTTAATTATGTTTAACGTATGTGACTTCTCTCTTTTGCATGTTGTATGCTTTGGATGTAAGTGTCGAGTTAGATTTAGTAGGGTAACGACTTATCTTAAGTTTGAGGTCGTCACGACTCTATGATGCTTTGAGTCGACCTCGAGACTTGATTAACTGGAGCGAGATTGATTATAAATCTAATGCATTCAAACTATTTAAGGCGACCGAGGGTCGAGTTACTTAGAGCGAAATCGATTAGGAATCGGACTTATTAAAATAGTAGAGGCGATTAAGAATCGAGCTAATTAGATCAAAGCCCGACTAAGAGTCGAGTTTGTTAGAACGAAGTCGACTAAGAGTCGGACTTGTTAAATGGACAAAGGCGATTAAGAATCGAGCTAATTAGAACAAGCCCGACTAAGAGTCGAGTTTGTTAGAACGAAGTCGACTAAGAGTCGGACTTGTTAAATGAACTAAGCTGATTAAGAATCGAGCTAATTATAACAAGCGACTAAGAGTCGAGTTTGTTGGAACGAAGTCGACTAAGAGTCGGACTTGTTAAATGAACAAAGCTGATTAAGAATCGAGCTTGTTAAATCGAAGCTGACTAGGAGTCGAGCTCATTGGGATTGGTGTAGCACTATGTTTTGATCGACTAAACTGCGCTTTTTATTGAAGTAGGAAACATGTTTACATCAACTTGAAACTAGAGCTAACACAAGCTTGAACTTTGAAACCGAAAACTAGAAGTAGTATTTGATGAGGTGAGTAGCATGCCAAGGATGTTTCAACTCGTCACCTCCGGGATGAGCTATCATGTAGGTTCCTTCCTTGACGACTCGAGTGACTACATAGGGACCTTCCCAGTTAGGAGATAGCTTGTTCTGCTGGGTCCTTTTACCCGTTGCTTCGATCTTTCTCAACACATAATCTCGACTTGGAACGACCTTGCCTTGACCTTCTTGTCGTGGTAGCTCTTAGTTATTTGCTTGTAGTTGACCATTCGGAGAGTAAGTGTTTCTCGCTTTTCGTCGACTAGATCCGGGTCGATCAATCTATTGGTATCATTTTGCTCTTGATTAAAGAAAGTCACTCTAGCGGTGGGGAATGCGAGCTCGGCGGAGTGCCGTGGCCTCGACCCGTATGTGAGAGCAAGGGGTTTCCCAGTAGGCCCCAGAGTGGTTGTACGGATTGCCCGAAGAGCGGGGAGTTCGTCCAACCAATTGTTACGTCGACCTACGAGTCTGTCTTGAGCGAAGATAGAACAAGTTTATTTCTTTGCCTCGGCTTGGCCATTTCCTTGAGGATAGGCGACGGAAGATTTCCGATGTTTGATTCCAACTCGCTTCATCTCTCCTTCGAAGGTGCAGGAGAAGCGCAAAGCCATTGTCGGACACTATAGCTCGAGGAAAACCAAGCCGACACCAAATGAAGTCATGAATAAAGTTGATAGCATTTTCCTGCTGTGATGCGAGCTAATGGTTTGGCCTCGGCCCATTTAGTGAAGTAATCAATGGCGACGATCACATACTTGCGGTTTCCTCGGGCGGGAGGAAGGGTCAATCGGGTCGACGCCCCACATGTCAAATGGCGGCTGCGATCACGAGTGCCGCTTTCTGTTGTAGGCACGTAGGGAAGGTTGGCAAACCTTTGGCATTGATCACATTCTTGAACAAAGTTGTGAGTGTCGGCTCTCGTGTGTGGCCGATAGTACCCCAAAGTGATTAACTTGTCGGCAGAGTCACGGCCCCGGGTGTCCACCACAAATTCCACTATGTACTTCGTGTATCAATAGGGCGACCTCTTGAGGGTGGATGCGCTTTAGTAATGGTCGAGTATAAGATCTTACGAGCAGTCGTTTCCTTGAATGGCATACCTTGGAGCTTTCTTTTTGATAGCTCGAGCCTTTTCTCGTCATCAGCGGCTCTCCCACTTTCTATGTATGCCTTCATTTCCTCGATCCAACACTTCTCTGAGTCCAATTTCTTGAGGATCATCTATGCATTGAATTTTTACTCTTTCGCAGAATTTGGACTTTCGAGGAAGGAGATAGGTTCATCATGTGGTTCATCCGAAGTGGCTAACTTCGAGAGGAGGTCAGCTAGCTCATTGTCTTCTCGTCCAATTCTTTGAATCTCCCAGAATTCCAAATCTTTTATCAGTTCCTTCACCGGGTCGCGATATTTGATCGGTGTGGCACTAAGCGCCTCGTACTCGCCTCGGACTGGTTGACTATCAGCTGGGAATCACAGTAGGCCATGATCTTAGTAGCTCCAAAACATTTGGCGTATTCAATAGCCGCAATTAAAGCCTCATATTCGGCTTGGTTGTTGGAAGCATCAAACTTGAACCTTAGTGATTCCTCATACGCGATTCCGGACTACGGTTCAATTAGCACTATCCCGGCTCAGCTGCTATTCTTGGTCGATCCGTCTGAATAGACCTTCCAACAATCGACGGGTAGGCTGATGGCGACTGGGACTCGACTCCTTCCCTTTAGCCTTTTCTTTTGGGGCTCGGCTGCTCGTCGTCTTCCTTGGTGAACGTAAGCTCGACCAAGAAGTCGGTAGAGCTTGAGCCTTCAACGCCTTTCGAGGTCGATACTCGATGTCAAATTCGGTAAGGGCAATTGACCGATTGAGAAGTCGACACGAACTCTCCGGCTTGTGAAGAATTTTTCTAAGGGGGCATTTGTAAGAACCACAATTGGATGAGCCGAGAAAATAAGCTCGCGGCTTCCTTGAAGCCACGACTAGGGCATAAGCGACCTTCTCGGCATTGTAGTATCTGCTCTCCACATCGATAGGGCCTTCTTGATGTAGTATATTGGCTTTTGAAACCCCTCATCTTCTCTAACCAAAACCGGCCGCAGATTTATCTCCCACGGATAAATACACAAACAAAGTTTCACCGGTGGTCGGGCTACTTGCGAGAGGTGGAGTAGCTAGGTAATCCTTGTTTGTTGGAACGACGAATGACATTCGGTCGTCCATTCAAAACTTTTCGTCCCCCTCAATGCTTTGAAGAAGGGGAGAGACCTCTCTGCTGACTTTGATATGAAACGACGAGAGCTGCTACCCTTCCGTTAAGTCATTGCATCTCTTTGACATTTGGTGGGAGCCTTCATGTCGACTAAAGCCTTGATTTTTACGGATTAGCTTCTATACCCCGTTGAGATACCATGAACCCAAGGAACTTTCCAGCGGCTACACCAAATACACGCTTGCTAGGGTTGAGTTTCATGTCGTTTGCTCTTAGAATTGGCGAACGTTTCCCTTAGGTCGACCACGTGACGTCCGGTCTTTGTTTTGATGACCGTATCGTCGACGTAGGCCTCCATGTTTCGGCCAATTTGAGAAGCAAAGACTTTGTTCACCATCCTTTGATAAGTTGCCCTGCATTCTTCAATCCGAATGGCATCATGTTGTAGCGATAGATGCCTCCAGTGCTTGAAATGCCGTCTTGATTATGTCATCCTCATGCATCTTAATCGGTGGTAACTGAGTAAGCGTCGAGGAAGGCGAGGGTTGAGTGACCCGGCAATGAAATCGACTAGCTTGTCGATTCTAGGAAGGGGATAGCTGTCCTTGGGGCAAGCAAGATTGAGAGTGGTGAAGTCGACACACATCCGCCATTTGCCGTTTGATTTCTTCACCATGACCACGTTGGCCAACCACGTTGTATGAGTGGCCTCTTTGATTATCCCTGCATTCAAAAGTTTTTGTACCTCAGTTTTTATGGCCTCTTCCTTGTCGCGAGCAAAGCTTCTCAATTTTTGGGGTCTAGGCTTTATGGTCGGGTTGACTTCCAGTCTGTGAACAGCGACCTCCTCCTTGATTCCCCTCATGTCTTCTACCCTCCATGCAAAGACATCATTACTTTCCTTGAGTAGCTCGATGATTTCTGCTCGCTCCTCAACTGATAGTTGCTTCCCAATCTGAATTTTTTGGTCGGGGTAAGAAAGGTTGGTGATTACTGACTCTAGCTCATCCACAGCTTCTAGCTCTGGTCCATCCCTGAATTGTAGAGTCTCAATGATTATCTCCTTAACCCTTTGTCTCTCCTCGGCCCTCAGATGTGGAGCTTCTTCTGCTATCATATCATCTAACTTGTCTGCAACCTCGCTGGTGGTGGCCCCCGAGTTATTGTCGAGCTGGAGGCATAGGTTGCCTATGATGACTTGATCGACCATAACTACATCTGAATCGACCTCAGTGGTGTTAGAGTGACGTGTCGACTCAAGCATGACTTCGTCATTTGAGCGATAGGTCGACTCTTCCACGTCGGTGATTGTTGACAGTCCGGTAGTTTTGGTGGCGGATTGAGACAACTTTAAATAACCATCTCGATCTCGATTTCCAATTCCCTTTTCTTTCTTTCTCTGAGAACATGATCAAGGTAGGCTCGAGGCGTGCCTTGTACACACCCTACTCCAGCGGGTGTTGGGAACTTGACTCGGCGATGAGGATCGATGCCACCATTCCAAGAGCGACTGACACAGGATACCAAGTATAGCGGCATAGTCACTATTTACATCAATTACTATAAATTGTACCTTTGATACGATCCTGAGGGGTGTTGGCCTAGGTCGACGTCGAGTTCTATCTTGCCTTTTGCATCAACTCGATGATTGGTGAAGCCACTCCAACCTACCATCATATCTCTCCAACCGCTCATCATTAAGACCTATTTCTTTAAAAGTTTTGTAGAACAAAAATATCCTTGCAGCCCGTGTCGACTAAGAGTACGCACTCGTCGTACATCCGTCTATGAGACACAGGATGACGAGAACTTGCTCCCTAGCCGCCATATTAGTTGCCAATTCATGGGGGTAGAAGGCGATCGCTTCATCTCTGACTTCTCTTCTTGGAGGCACATGTGGAGCCTTATTGAGTTGGAAGATTTTGTGCTTGATGGCCGTGTTGCTTGCTTGTTCTGTAATGACCCCCAGGTTCAATCTAGGTTGCGTAGGTCCCTGTTGTCCACCTGGCCGGGCCGATCGCCTCCACCGGTCGAGGCCTTTTCACGTAAGCTTCGAGTCTCCCCAGTCGACCATTCTCTGGATGATACGCTTTAATCCCAAGCAATCCTGCGTGAGATGACCGGTGTCTTTGTGGTAGTCGCGGTACTTGCTAGCTGTTGTCCCTCCTAAACTTGTTGCCTGGATTCATTGGAATTTGGAGGAGCCGGCTCGACGGCATTCATAATTTACGTTCGACTCACCGTAAGGGGAGTGAAAGTCTCGGGCACTTTCTCTGTTGCCGTAGTCCTGTTCTTTCCATTTTTATTATTTCCTCCGTTCTTGTTGGAGTCCTTTTTATCATCAGCGACCTCCACCTTGGGGCTTTTACCATTCTTTTTCTCTTTCCTTTCCTCGGAGAGCGACATTATACACCTTCTCAAACAACTCTGTCGAGTTGTTGCTTGTCTGGCTTGTGAGTTCATAATCCATGTCCGCCGAGGAAATACCGTTTCGGAAGCAATTAATGACTTCCCTATCGGTGAGGTCTTCCTCTATCTTATCAACCATTTCCTTAAACTTGGTGAAGTAGCTCATGGAGCTTTCATTCTTCGCCGCACCAAGTTATTCGGATCGGTGGCAGTCATCTTCCGAGCTCCTGCGGTCGAGAAGCGATCCAAGAACTTTGTCTGAAGCATGTCCAAGTATTGATGCTACCGCGGCCGGGCCGTTGAACCAAGTTAAAGGCTGCCCGGTGAGTGTGCTTAGGAGGGCTTTGCACATATTGTCGTCCTCATTGGCGACAAAACACATGGTGGCCTCCGGATGTGCTATATGACTCCTTGCGTTGGTCGACTCCCGAATACTTCTCCGTAAGTGGCAACCGAAAGTAGGAGGAGGTCGACTATCTCTGATTTCTTTGGATAAAGGTCGAAGAGCAAAGTCAATTCGTTCGACCTTTCCAGATCTCCTTTTCTTCTCCTCCTCCCATTGTTCGAACTTCTTTTTCATCAATAGCCATTCCCTAGCATCGGGTCTTTCATCTCCTAGAGGGGGCGCAGCATTTGACTTCTGGCCTTCACTTCTAGGAGGAGTCACCTGCCTACTCCTTCGTCCCTCGCGGAATTGGTCCTCTACGATCTTACTTGGAGATCTATGCTGTTACTTCTTTGAGGCGACTGCGCCTCTCGGCACGAGATGGCGACCTGCGCCTGTTATCTCCATGTGGCGACTTGCGCCTTTCCCCTCCTACAGGCGACCTGCGCCCATTCCTGTCTCTATGAGATCCCGACCTCTGCGTCTGGCCGGCGAAACACATGCATTTCTATTGGCTACATTAGTGAGTCCTCAAATCAGTTGAGCCTCCTGCTCCTGTTTACATTGAGGCTAGCCCTTAAATCGTTCTTGGCACATGAGCAAATAGTGGGAGCTCGACGAACTATCCTGTCCTCACCATTTTGTCCCACACCTTCATTTGGCCTAGCACTCACAGTGCTGTTGTCCATTAGAGACTGAGTACGTGCCACTCTTTCGCAGCGCACGTCGGCTGTTACGCCTCCTCCATGGCTATCAAGTCGGCGAGAATGCGGGCTCGCTCTAACATCATCTCCTTCTTGCTCATGGGGTTGGTGGAGGGACCTGCCCTGTTTCCAACATTAACCTGAGCAGTTGGACGTTTTGGAGGGGGCGGAACTCCTTGCCCATCCATATGCCTTTTCCCTCTTCTGGTGTCAGGCAATCCTCGGCCATCAACAACACTGGTAGAGCGGGTGGCTCTACCATGGGGACGATTCGGTGGGGGAGGCAAGTTCAAGTTTTCAGCATTTGCGTTTGTGTTGTTGTTGTTCACTTCTTCATGACCAAGCGAAGCCTCGGATACATGTCCCTCTGAAGTCACCATCGTTGCAGGTTGATAGAGTTTTCGAGGTCAAGTTTAAAGCACGATTCCGTGCAATGGAACCAAGCGATGCTGCGGGAATTGTGCTTATCAATCTTCCTCCACGTGGCGGGGCGATCACCTGGCTCCTTGACTGAAATCAGAACCCACGACTAGCCGGATGTGTCTCCGGCGAAGACGCTCGGGCGTGAGAGTAAGATCACAGTTGTATAAAGCTCAAAATGTATTGGATATGGAATTCAGATAACAAAATGGCAGTTACCTTTTCACCGTTGGTAGTGATGAAGTATTTATAGTCAAGAGTGATGTATTTTGGGAGGCGACATGTGCTCCGTGATTGTAGCGGCGGTTAGTGGTAATGGGAACGTGTCTATATCGGTTCCCTGATTTGTAGGGATGTGGTTATGAGAATTGTTCAACCAAATACGCCGGCCGGTGACAGGTCGTCACTTGTTGATTTAGGTCGAGGTCGCCACTCGTGGAATAGTCGACACTGTCGGAGTAGAGCATGGTTCGTACCCGAATTGTGATTTGGATCATGAGGTCGGACTAAGTTAGGTCGGGACCTGGTAGGTCGGACCATGGGCTTAGTCGGCTGATACTGAAGATGGGCTTTGGGCCTTGTTACGATTGGGTCAGCCTCATTGAGAATGTGATGGCGAAAGCTTTGTGATTGAGGCTTTCTTTAGCTGCTTGACACTTTTGGTATGTTCATATATATATATATATATGTATATACACACATATATATAGTGTATTTACTTTTTATTATATATTAAGACCCCATATTCAAATTTAGCACAGGGCCCAACAATTATGGAAAGGTACACCGGAGTAGGTGGCTCTTAATTCAGCATGTTGGACTGCGACCTTAGCTGGACCACTGCAGTGTGAAGGACACTGGCTCAGGCCAGGAATCACATCTGAGAAATTATTGGAGATATAGAAAAAATGATTTTCATCAAATAAAACATGTGCTGAAAATTTGTAAGTAGGTGACCCTGCACTCATTAATTATTTTTCACAAGTATATGGAATTTGTAGTAGTGGTATTGAGTAGCTCTTGTTGTGATAAGTTAGGGAGCTGAATATGTGATTACAAATTAGTAACTTATCACTAAATTTTTGGGCAGTTTTGAAAATTCAGAAAGTGCGAGAAGAGGCTTCATTAAAAAATATCTCTCCTGGTCTTATTGCATATGTTAGACATTTTGATTTTACATGCTTGCAGATAGTTCATTGTGGCATGATTTGGATAGGCTAACAAGTTGATTAACTTTTTTTTTATTCTACTTTTAGAAGCCTTTCTAAATTCATCTTATTGGAAAATACTAATGTTGCAGAATATGTTAGAGGAGATTGAAGCGGGTTTGGATGGAAGGTGTATTTATCTTATTGGTCAGTAGTCCCCTTCTATACCTTTTCCTCAATCTGTTCTATTAGGAAACTCCCTTTCTCTCTTTTTTGTTGCCTCGTTTAGAAAGTCCTTTAACCCAAATTAAGCTTACGATTTCCATGGGTTTCTGATGCTCTAACCACATATATCTCCACAAAGCTAGCTTACTAATGGGATCTTGCTATAATTCTCAAATGAACACGTTGTCTTTTCGAACAGACACAATGAGATGGAGGGAAAATAATTTAATTTGTGACGACTAAATGCAGCAATATAACTACTATATGAAATGCAGGAATGATGGGCTCTGGGAAAACAACTGTCGGCAGGATTTTGTCTGAAGTACTTGGTTATTCATTTTTTGACAGGTTTGTAGTCAGTTAGCTTATTACTTGTGTCTATTTGAAACAATTGTTTGCGTAGCAATCCTTGAGTCCTATCAAAGGTTTATGTAGCATTTTGGGATCAAATTTTTTTATGTTCAGTCATGAGATTGGATATTTAGGCCATTAGTGTTGGTAATCACATTTTAACGTCAGTATTGTTTGACAAGTCAACTCAAGTGGCATACAATTCTTCCTACTGATAGTGGTTTGAAGATCTCATCTTTAATCATTTCGCAGTGACAAATTAATAGAGCAGGCTGTTGGTGGAACTGCTGTTTCTGACATCTTTAAATTATATGGCGAGAGCTTCTTCAGAAATAATGAGGTTAGTTGAGAGGCTATGAACTGATTAATTTACTGCCGGTTATTTTAAATTCGAGTACATATATCAACTGGTTTAGCTTTTTCTTTCCAGTTATCGTTTCTAGGAATCAAGAGATGATCTCTCTCTCTCTCTCTCTCCCCTCGCAGCCACCTCCATCACCACCTCTGTTCCCTTTCTGAGGCTTTTTGTCTTGATCTGTTTGCTTTCGAATGCTTTTAGTGGACCATCAGGAAATCTTTCTGTTATCTTCCTTTTGCTTTGAGTGCCTCAAACCAAGTTCTCTTAGCTTAAACAAGTAAAATATCATCTCACGTGTTTTGTTTGTGATAGATGGATGTTCACAGTATGCTTTAATTTGTGGATATGTTTTCCCATCTGCTGTAGATGGAAATACTGTTCAAGTTTTTTTTTTTTTTTTAATTATTATTACTCAAGTAGTACTTACAATAGACAAAGTACAACTATGTAGTGCACACTCTCGTACACACTAGATAGAAACTCACTAAGTGACCACTCACTTATGTTTGGTCTGGACACTCACGAATTCACACTCTGAATTGAGCACTGTCACCCCTTTTATACTTGCACTAAGGCGGTGATAGACATTGATAGATTTCTCCAGAAACTTCCAAGGAACTTCCATGGTGGTGGTAGAATTCCTTAAGGAAATTAAGGTCGGTGGAGAGCCTTTCAAGACTTCCCTTGAGTCCTCCCTTAGGTTGGTGACCTAGAGACTTCTTTCTTCAATTTTCCAGAATGTTCTAGATGAGGAAAGGGTCGGTGGTGATTTTCAACACTCCCCCTCAATGCCGACTCTTTCTTCTTGAACCTTATAAATGGCTTCCTTTGAAGAGTCTCCGCCTCGAGTTGTCCGTCCATGTCATAGTATGACTCTTTGTGTGACTAATTGACAACTCCATAATACAAAGCAACTTCCTCCTTACTAACTTGCCTTAGCCAAATGTCCATTTCGAGTTTGCATCTCGTCTTTGTACTTTTTGGCATCACGTATGAGCTCAAGTTGAACATTTCAAGACTTGATGAGAGCTTTAGTGTCTCGGACATACCTTTCTCAAGTGACAAGGCGTGTTGATATTGCTCCCCTTTAATCTCTAGCTTCTCCATCTCCATGAGCCTTTGGAGTATCCGAATTTGTATCCGTAACCCCAATTGTCATTTCTTCAAAGTCGGCTTCGACCAAGCTCATTTGCGCTTTAAAAGTATTGTTGTCATCTAGATAATCATCACATCCAACATTCATCATCGCAACTTTATCTTCAAACCATCGACCTTCCTTGAAGTCGATCTCTTTGTTTTCCATTTCATCGATCCAATTCTCCTCAATGGCTTGAAAAGCTTGGTTTTCAAACCTTCTTCTGATGGGTCGTCTTTATGAAGACTTACATCAGAGAAGGATGCTTTCATGTCCCATTCTTCTTCACTATCATAAGGATCTTGATTGGTGACCACATTGCCTTCGACAACCTTTTTCCTGAGAAGGCAATCTTTTAGAAATGCCCTTTGCGATTGCAGTTGTAACATTCATTGTTTCATCTCAACTCATCAAGTCGAGAGTCATCTTCATTTCTCGGTTTCGCTCCCCCTGCACGCGAATATCCTTTGTTCCTCGGCTCTTCCAGCTCGTCTTGGATCTCTTCTTTCTTTTTCCATCTTGGAGCGGGTTCTTGTTGTCTTCCTCGACTTCGATTACTGAAGAGGGCCTGCTCCGAATCCATTGACTTTGGCGTTGAAGACCTAGACGTATGTTTATCCAAAGTTTCTTGGCTGGCCAACAAGCTTTCTAATTCCAATAGAGAAGGTTGAGGGCCCCAACCACGAATCGCCGTAACTAGCCCCTTAAACTCGGATCTCAACCCGTGGATGACTATCATTTTCATCCTTTTATCATTAATCTTTGAGTGTATATCTAACTTCGAGATCTCATGACATAAAGATTTAACTTTATCAAAGTATTGACTTACAGTTAGATTCTGTTGGGTAGTCGGCATAAGCTTATTCTCGAGCATTTGTAGACGAGCCTCATTAGTCCTCGAAAATAACACCGCATAAGTGTCCCATATCTCTTTTGGGGTTTGAGCATCCTCGACGTTCTCCAATAGTTCATCCTCGACGCTAATCTTTAGCGCGTACATCGCCTTCCCCGGCTTTAGCTTCCCATTTACGAAATGCTTGAGCGTCCTCCTTTTCTGGTGGCGTGCTCTTGCTACCACCCACAATATTCCATATCTCTTGCCCTTGTAAGTATGGCTGCATACATGTTCGCCAATACTTGTAATTACCATTATTGAGTCTCTGGACTCCACCAAATTCGCTTGCCAGATCTACCATCGTGACATGGTACTGCCTCCATGCACATGCACGTCACCAAGTAAGATTGATCTCCCACCACGAGCTTCACAGTCTCATGCTATGCACCTGCATCGATCCCGAACAACTCCTCAGCAGCGGTTCCCACAATCCCGGGTCGTACCACTCTGATACCAATTGTTGATTTTCCGTACCCGAATTGGCGAACCATAAGTAATAATAATACACTATTATTATTACTCAAGTAGTAATTACAGTAGACAAAGTACAACTACGTAATGCACATGTTGTGAAAATCACGTTCTTGCGCAGCGGAATAACGGATCAAGCCTTGAGAATGAATAAATAAGATGCAACACACACGAAAAGTAAATCACACACAAAAGAACACACAAGAATGTTAACCCGGTTCGTTGCAACGACAACTACGTCCGGGGGCGCTACCAAGCCAAAATATTCTCACTATAATATTTTCAGATGTTTACAATCACAGCACCCAATTTGTTTCTAGGCTACCACATGTATTTATAGGATACAAGAAATCAAATCCTAGCAATAAAAGGATTCCTAACTTAAGAAAGTATTCTTCTTCCTTAACAAGTCTTCCCAAATATTGCTGTCACAAGGAATCCCAAATCGAGGAAATCGATCAAAATAGGAAATCGACCGGCCCGACGTACTCAAGCGCGGCCGCCCTTCCTACGAGCGCGTCGCGCTAATATCCGTAAACTCCAGCTCCTTTGCTCGACACCTCCAGCGCGCCGCTCGCCCTCAGCCGGCCGCGCACATGGTCGAAATCGCTTCCTCGCGAAATTCCTTCACGATTTGACTCCAAACCCAACAATCTCCCACACAGAGACAAACCATCCATGATACCTCGTCTTGAAACAAACAAATCTCGGTTTTCGGTGGCCAGGCTAATGCGTTGGTAGCGCCCGGCCTCTTGTCTAGTTATCGAAGTGAATTGAAGGCGAGCAACGCTTCAACATAATCAAGCTGGTTCTACCGTGCTCCGAGTCTTCATTCCGAATGATCCTCCTGCACATCCCAGCTCACTTGCGTGCTAACTATCGATCTGAGCAGCGCGAATCCACGTGCCCCACAATCACAAGCTTGGAACCTTTGTGTGTTCTTTGCAACCCATCGCATCACCGTTCTAGATCCCGCTCCCATGTTGACCAAATTGGCTCCGCGTCGGCCGACTTCATTACCCAATTTTCTATCAACATACCGTTTAGTGAAATTTCTCCCACCATGGCGATCTCGGCCACCACCATTCATCATTGGGATTCGCCTTCGTTTCCCCCACGACTCATGTTGCATGTGGTATACAACATATTTTCCACCCCGCCACGAGCCACCAAGCTAGCTCAGCGGTTTATCTTCCATGTCCCACAACCGAAGGTCACCACACAACCACTCCTTATCAAGTTGCCTTATGGAAATCAAGTTCCTCTTCAAATCCGGAATATGTCGCACGTCACGTAGCCGCAAAAGCAGTCCCATCCGTTGCTTTGACCCGAACTACCCCCTTTCGATGACCTTGGCGGATTATTGTCTCCCAAACGAACAACCCCAAAATCACCGGAATGTCTTGCTCCATCCTTTCTGCACTAGTGCACGAATGAAACGTCGAGCCGAATCAGAAACCCACGAATCCGTTGAGCTGCTCCCGCTGAGATTAATGCATCCGCTAACTCTTGGAACATTCAATTCCTTCGCTCTGCTGGACCGCTTGACAACTTCTCCTAAAGTGCCCCTTCTCCCCACAATCGTAACAAGTAATCACCTTCTTTGCCACTCTTACCCTTTTCACCGATATTCGGTGCTAGCCCCGATGTCCACTGCCTTACTCTTTCTACGAATTTCTTCGCGAGAATCACATCAGCGACATCCATGAGCTTCAACTTCACTTTTCCTGTTGAAACATTAACTGCTATCGCAGTCGTATCCCAACTTTCCGGTAAAGAAGAAAGTAAAATCAATGCTAGTACCTCATCATCAAGAGTAACAGCCACGGAAGACAGTTGGGTCGCAGTAGATTTGAATTCACTTATGTGCTTTGTTGCCGACATGCCCTCTACCATCCTTATGTTCAACAGCTTCCTCATCAGATGAGCCTTGTTCGCCGCCGATGGTGCCTCGTACATGCTCGCCAACATCTGCAACATCTCCATGGTAGTCTTCGCCTCCAAAACATTCTTCGCGACATCCTTGGTCAACGTTTGCCTAACAAGCCCTAACGCTTTCCGATCCAAGATTTCGAATTTTGCTTCCTCTATGTCATCCGGCTTTTCTTTTAATGGTAGATACAAATCCTTGTTCCACAAAACATCCTCGATATGCGTTTTCCAAAAATTGAAATCCGTCCCATCAAACTTTTCGATCAACACCTTATTACCATCCTCCAAAGCTCCCAAGAAATCCATAGCAAAAGACCAGCCAACCAATGATTCGACAAAACCAAGGGCTTTGATACCAGTTGTTGTGAAAATCACGTTCTTGCGCAGCGGAATAACGGATCAAGCCTTGAGAATGAATAAATAAGATGCAACACACACGAAAAGTAAATCACACACAAAAGAACACACAAGAATGTTAACCCGGTTCGTTGCAACGACAACTACGTCCGGGGGCGCTACCAAGCCAAAATATTCTCACTATAATATTTTCAGATGTTTACAATCACAGCACCCAATTTGTTTCTAGGCTACCACATGTATTTATAGGATACAAGAAATCAAATCCTAGTAATAAAAGGATTCCTAACTTAAGAAAGTATTCTTCTTCCTTAACAAGTCTTCCCAAATATTCTTTGTCACAAGGAATCCCAAATCCAAGAGGAAATCGATCAAAATAGGAAACTGAATCGAGTCCGAATCGTACAGCGCGGCCGCCCTCCCTACGAGCGCGTCCGCGCTAATATCCGAAACTCCAGCTCCTTGCTCGACACCTCCCGGCGCGGCCGCTCAGCCTCGGCCGCGGTCGCGCACATGGTCGAAACCGCTCTGCGAAATTCCTTCACGATTTGACTCCAAACCCAACAATCTCCCACCTGGAGCCAAACCACCCATGATACCTCGTCTTGAAACAAACAAATCTCGGTGGCCGCCTAATGCGTTGGTAGCGCCCGCCTCTTGTCTAGTTATCCAAGTGAATTGAAGGCGAGCAACGCTTCAACATAACCGGTTCTACCATGCTCCGAGTCTTCATTCCGAATGATCCTCCCTGCACATCCCCGCTCACTTGCGTGCTAACTATCGATCCCGAGCAGCGCGAATCCACGTGCCCCACACAATCACAAGCTTGGAACCTTTGTGTGTTCTTTGCAACCCATCGCAGCACCGTTCTAGATCCCGCTCCCATGTTGACCAAATTGGCTCCGCGTCGGCCGACTTTATTACCCAATTTTCTATCGACATACCGTTTAGTGAAATTTCTCCCACCGTGGCGATCTCGGCCACCACCATTCATCATTGGGATTCGCCTTCGTTTCCCCAACGACTCATGTTGCATGTGGTATACAACATATTTTCCACCCCGCCACGAGCCACCAAGCTAGCTCCGCGGTTTATCTTCCATGTCCCACAACCGAAGGTCACCACACAACCCTCCTTATCAAGTTGCCTTATGGAAATCAAGTTCCTCTTCAAATCCGAATATGTCGCACGTCACGTAGCCGCAAAACAGCCCCATCCGTTGCTTTGACCCGAACTACCCCCTTTCCAATGACCTTGACCGGATTATTGTCTCCCAAACGAACAACCCCAAAATCACCCGAATGTCTTGCTCCATCCTTTCTGCACTAGTGCACGAATGAAACGTCGAGCCCGAATCCAAAACCCACGAATCCGTTGAACCGCTCCCACCCAAGATTAATGCATCCGCTAACTCTTCAAACATTCAATTCCTTCGCTCTGCTGACCGCCGGACAACTTCTCCTAAAGTGCCCCTTCTCCCCACAATCGTAACAAGTAATCACCTTCTTGCCACTCTTACCACTTTTCACCGATATTCGGTGCTAGCCCCGATGTCCCTGCCTTACTCTTTCTACGAATTTCTTCGCCAAGAATCACATCAGCGACATCCGCAAACTTCAGCTTCACTTTTCTGTTGAAACGTTAAGCTATCGCGATCGTATCCCAACTTTCCGGTAAAGAAGAAAGTAAAATCAATGCTAGTACCTCATCATCAAGAGTAACATCCACGGAAGACGGTTGGGTCGCGGTAGATTTGAATTCGCTTATGTGCTTTGTTGCCGACATGCCCTCTACCCATCCTTATGTTCAACGGCTTCCTCATCGGATGAGCCTTGTTCGCCGCCGATGGTGCCTCGTACATGCTCGCCAACATCTGCAACATCTCCATGGTAGTCTTCGCCTCCAAAACATTCTTCGCGACATCCTTGGTCAACGTTTGCCTAACAAGCCCTAACGCTTTCCGATCCAAGATTTCGAATTTTGCTTCCTCTATGTCATCCGGCTTTTCTTTTAATGGTAGATACAAATCCTTGTTCCACAAAACATCCTCGATATGCGTCTTCCAAAAATTGAAATCCGTCCCATCAAACTTTTCGATCAACACCTTATTACCATCCTCCAAAGCTCCCAAGAAATCCATAGCAAAAGACCAGCCAACCAATGATTCGACAAAACCAAGGGCTTTGATACCAGTTGTTGTGAAAATCACGTTCTTGCGCAGCGGAATAACGGATCAAGCCTTGAGAATGAATAAATAAGATGCAACACACACGAAAAGTAAATCACACACAAAAGAACACACAAGAATGTTAACCCGGTTCGTTGCAACGACAACTACGTCCGGGGGCGCTACCAAGCCAAAATATTCTCACTATAATATTTTCAGATGTTTACAATCACAGCACCCAATTTGTTTCTAGGCTACCACATGTATTTATAGGATACAAGAAATCAAATCCTAGCAATAAAAGGATTCCTAACTTAAGAAAGTATTCTTCTTCCTTAACAAGTCTTCCCAAATATTGCTGTCACAAGGAATCCCAAATCCAAGAGGAAATCTGATCAAAATAGGAAACTGAATCAGTCCAGAATCGTACCAAGCGCGGCCGCCCTCCCTACGAGCGCGTCCGCGCTAATATCCAGAAACTCCAGCTCCTTGCTCGACACTCCAGCGCGGCCGCTCTGGCCCTCAGCGCGGTCGCGCACATGGTCAGAAACTGCTCCTGCGAAATTCCTTCACGATTTGACTCCAAACCCAACAGCACACTCTCGTACACCCTCTAACACACTAGATAAAAACTCATCAAGTGACCACTCACTTATGTTTGGTCTGGACACTCACGAATTCACACTCTGAATTGAGCACTGTCACCCCTTTTATACTTGCACTAAGGCGGTGATAGACATTGATAGATTTCTCCAGAAACTTCCATGGTGGTGGCAGAATTCCTTACTTCCCTTGAGTCCTCCCTTAGGTCGGTGACCTAGAGACTTCTTTCTTCAATTTTCCAGAATGTTCTAGAAGAGGAAAGGGTCGGTGGTGATTTTCAACAGTTTTACATTGACAGTAGATTCTTTGTTTATGCTACAAAAAGTATTTCATAAAAGAGACCTGGAACATTTTGAAACTGAAACCTACTGAGATTCTGTACCGTTTATTGACTCTTTAGTTACTATCAGTATAGAAAGGGTAAATCTAAGTTCAAGTAGCTTTATTTGAAGGGATTTCTCTTTGTTTCCACTATCAACGCCCCATAAAAGGTGGCAATATCATTTAGCATTATCTCTTTGTTTGCATTTATGATGAAATATTAATTGTTGAATAATACTTGTTTTAGACTGATGAGTTGCGGAAGCTGTCTTCAATGCATCGGCTAGTTGTTTCGACTGGTGGGGGTGTTGTTATTCGCCCCATCAACTGGTAAACCCTGGATGCGAAAACTATTTTCTGTTTTCTGTAGGCTATTACTTACTCAAATCATTCATATTCTTGGGCATAAATTGTTTTTTATTTTAGGAAGTATATGCAGAAGGGTATTAGTGTTTGGTTAGATGTACCTTTGGAAGCCTTGGCACGGAGGATTGCAAAGGAAGGAACTCATTCGCGTCCCCTTGTGCATCAAGAATCGGGCGATGCTTATGAGTCGGTGGGGATTTTTGTCATCTTCCGTGTTGGAGACAGCCTTAGTAGTAGCTTTCTTTCATGAGTTAGTTAAAACATGAAAAGTCATCTGCTAGTGAAAGTTGACTCTTAATCTCATCCATATTATGCAGACATTAGCCCGATTATCTACACTTTGGGAAGAAAGAAGTGAAGCATATATCAATAATGCAAATGCTCGAGTTTCACTTGAGAGTATGATCATTAAACCTCCAAGTCGTTCTCTCTAGCTCAATTTATGCCCACAATTCTATGACTGCTACCTCATAAGGATTGAGGAATTCTTCTTTTAAGCTTTTATTGTTTCTTAAGATGGTATCTGAAGTGCTAAAGGGGTTATATGCTCTACAGATATTGCAGCTAAGATGGGATATGGAGATGTATGTAGTATTACCCCACATGAAATTGCGTATGAGGTCTCTCTCTCTCTCTCTCTCTGCATGCATGTGTGATTGCACGCACGCATGCATGTTTCCACTTGCAAATGTATTGATCGAAGCTGTGTTATTTTTCGTGGTCCTATTTTAATGACTAATTGGTTTCTGCTAGAGGGGGGTTACATGCATGTTTTGTCGCACTTTTCCACATGACGAGGTCTGACTAAGTTTATGAACAAATTTGACAGGCACTTTTACAAATTGAGGCCTTTATGAAGAAATAGAAGTGGGGAGGGGGCACCTACTTACTGTTAAAACATGGATTGCAAAATGTGTATGCTTGATAAATATACATAAACATGTAGACGTACATATATAAATCATAAATATAATGTTGTATAAAGTATAGAATTAATTAATCAATGTGTAGAATTTCCGAAGTAAAAATTATCTATTTATGATGGACAAAAGGTAACCTTTTTACTACTTTATATGAAAGGGTGTAGTCCCTAAATGAAATGTCCTTTGATTTCCTATATATAGAGGCTTTCTATCAGCCTAGGAAGACACACAAGTAATATACTCTCTATCCATAATCTGAGAGAAAAAGTAAAAAGGCATTATCATTTAGAAGAACTGCTTCTCCCTCCTTATTTCTTCTTCTTCTTCTTGTCTTTAACATCACATCAAGGCGTTGTGGATTCATCAGGTATTACGCTTCCGCTTCCATTTCTTTTCTCATTCTTATTCAAGACTTGAGTATGACTTAGGTATAACGGAATAGAAATGTTCCAATCGGCTGAGCACCTTCTTGCCTCGGCCGGGTACCATTGGACAAAATGTTATGATTTTTGGGACAGGCCTGCTCGGCCGAGTCATTGACTATGCTCGGTCGAGCACCACCTGTGGATTCAGCATTTGATTTTTTTTTAAGCAAAAACATACATTTTTTCAAACCTTTCTTTCTTTGTGATTAATTATATGCTTAAACAACTTCATAAATTTTCTAAATAACATTGTCACCAACGTGATTTACGTTATTTAGATGCGAAGTTGATTAAGCGATGAATGTATACTTTAATATGTGAATAAAATGAATTTTTCAAAAAAGATCGTTTATTTGACTAAATTTATACATTCATAGGGTAACAAGTAAGAGAACAACAATTTGTTTTATTGAGTACTTAAATCGGCCCAAAGGAAGATTAAGTATTACCCCACATGAAATTGCGTATGAGGTCTCTCTCTCTCTCTTTCTCTTTCTCTCTCTCTCTGTGCATGTGTGATTGCACGCACGCATGCATGTTTCCACTTGCAAATGTATTGATCGAAGCTGTGTTATTTTTTCGCAGCCCTATTTTAATGACTAATTGGTTTCTGCTAGAGGGGTTACATGCATGTTTTGTCGCACTTTTCCATATGACGATGTCTGACTAAGTTTATGAACAAATTTGACAGGCACTTATACAAATTGAGGCCTTTATGAAGAAATAGAAGCGGGGAGGGGGCACCTACGTCTCCTCTTGTCCATTTTTTTTGGGTATTGTTGTGCATTGTATTCTTTTATGGGACAAACCGTTGCAAGGTTAAAATAACTTTGTGGCGGATGTAAGCAAGCGTTATGCTTATATATTAGTCGTAAGACATGGTCCGAGTTATGTCCAAATCATTTTGTATCTATATCATAGTGTTGAAGAATAAATGGTTTTGCAATCAAGTCATGTTGGATTCATTTTGTTGAAATGAAATTGAAGTTGAAGCTCACAATATAGAATTTTCTTTCTGCATTCCATCATGAGACCAAACATATGTATTTCATTAGACCATTAGAAGCTCCAATGTTTTGTCGATGACTCGAATGTAAACAGAAATCTCTGTTTTTACGGTGTTGTATTGTACAACACCTTATGGTCATTATCTACACCTTGCCGTGCTGAACACCATATTTGTGTACATTTTAGCTTACTTGATTCTACTTGTATTGATCATTATACCGAGTACTGTACCTAGCCTGAGTAGCTCGCGACGAGCATGATTTTTTAACAGTTGGATCGTGTAGAAAAATAGGAACATGAAAAATAAAAATGTACCACGTGGACCCATGCTTTGTCTACTTATTGCAAAAAACGTATTCCAAAATGGGGTTTGAAGACTTCTATGACCAAAAATGACACCAAAGAGGTTCAAAAACCTCATGCTTGATAGACCCTCACTAGTGGCTGCAATCAAGCACTGCACCTCGGCTCGAGACTTGAGAACCATTCACGCCCACCTTATCCGAAACCAACTAGCCCAAAATACCTTCCTAGCCGGCAATTTACTTGAGTCTGCCGCGCTCACGGTCCCTTGCCACTTGTCATACGCCCATCGCATATTTTCATGGACCCACCGACCAAATCTTTTCCTGTGGAACACCATGATAAGAGGCTACTCGCTCAGTGATTCTCCGGCCAAAGCCATAAAACTGTACAAGGAAATGCTTCTTAGTGGCATTTCGTCGAACACCTTTACAATTGGGTTCATTCTCAAGGCACTGGGAAAGCTTCTGAGCCTTGATCAGGACAAGAATTTCCATGCCCATATTCTGAAACTGGGTTTGAATTTTGAGACTCCAGTTGTCAACAGTTTGGCCAAATTGTATGTGAATTGTGGTTGTACCGAGTCTGCAGGAAACCTGTTCGATGAAATGTCTCATAGAGATGCTGCCTCATGGAGCATATTGATGTCTGCTTATGCGCAAAATGGGTGTGAGTTAAAAGCCTTGGATTTGTTTAGAGAAATGCAGATTGAGGGTGTGGAGATAGATGAGTTTGTCTTGGCTAGTGTTGTAAAGATTTGTGGTAATTTAGGGGCATTTGATTTGGGTAAATGGGTACATTCTTATATTGATAAAGAGGGAGTCAAAGTTGATGTTATTTTGGGTACATCTCTAGTGGACATGTATGCCAAGTGTGGTAGTTTAGATGATGCATTAAAGGTCTTTCAAGGGTTGGATGAGAAAGATGTAATGGCTTGGTCTGCTATGATTGGAGGGTATGCTGTACATGGGCATGGTGAGAAAGCTTTGGAGTTGTTTGATAAGATGAAAAGAGCTAATGTGAGGCCCAATTCTTTCACTTTCACTAGTGTTTTATCTGCATGTAGTCATTCAGGGTTGGTTGATGATGGTTGTAGATACTTTGACAGCATGCAATCTGACTATCGAATCGCCCCTCGAATTGAGCACTATGGTTGCATGGTGGACCTATTTTGTCGAGCAGGGTTCGTGGTTAAGGCCCACGAGTTCATTAAAAGAATGCCCGTTGAGCCAAACGCCATTGTTTTGAGAACTCTACTTAGTGCCTGCAGGACTCATGGATTTAAAGAGTTAAGCGAGCATATAAGTGGAAAGATACTTGAGCTAGAGCCAACGGGTGGTGATAATTATGTATTAGTGTCCAATATGTATGCTTCCATCGGTAAATGGCCAAATGTAAGTCATGTCAGAAGCCTAATGAAGGAGAAAAAAGTGAAGAAAGAACACGGTTGGAGCTCCATAGAGGTGAACTTTACAGTTCACCAGTTCATAATTGGTGACAAATCACATCCGGAAAAGGATGAGATTTATGAAATGCTTGAAGAAATGGCTAGAAAGTTACGTCAAGAGGGATATATTGCGACAACAACAGATGTGTTGCACGATATACACGCAGAAGAAAAAGAACAAGCATTGGGTGTTCATAGTGAGAGGCTGGCTATAGCTTATGGGCTGCTTCGAGTGCCCAAGGAGTTGCCCATTAGGATTGTGAAGAACCTGCGCGTATGTAGAGATTGTCATTCGGTTATAAAGTTGTTATCTGGTATATACAAGAGGGAGATAGTTGTCAGAGACCGAATTCGGTTTCATCATTTTGGAGACTCCAGATGTTCTTGTAACGATTATTGGTGATTCAAGATGTTCTTGGAGAATCAGAATTTTCTTGTAAAAGTGTCTTTCAAGATTATGAAAATATCCAACACAAGAGTTTTATTGTGAGCCATTTGAAGAAAAAATGTTGCAAAATGATAATAGTATCCGTTTGATGCAATGGTACTACAAGATTCTCTTTTGTCAACGTTTCAATGTATTGTAGTATTCTCTTTGTCTCCGAAGGAATGTCGCGACATTCATTTATTATCCTGCTAATCATCATTTACAATTTATTCTTTTACTAATTATGTCAAGTTTATTAAAGGGAGGTGTGTAAGTGGTTCGGTTCGAACTGCGGTTTGAGACCAAACCGAATTAAAATATGCGGTTCGTTTGGTTCAAGTATGAATGGTTCAATACGGTTTCAAATATTAGCAAACTACATGGTTCATTTTGGTTTGTGGTCTGACCCTCACTGGCCAAATCAAACCGTGATTTGAGACCGCCAGACCGAACAAACAACCGAACCACTGACCAAACCACATTACATGAACTAATTCTAACCCCCGTTTTGTATTTTATTTAATAATTTTGTATATTTATTAATATTTAATGTTAGATTAATAAAAAACCTACATCAAATAGAATAATCCTAACCCCCGTTTTGTATCTTATTTAATATTAATTTCATCATTTAATGTTAGTTTAAATTATGGTCTGAACCACAGTATGAACCAAATAATTGAACCGCGGTTTGATCAAACCGAACCAACCAAATGATGTAAACAGGTTGCAGCGGAATAATAAAAGGGATAGGCAAATAATTGAATCAACAACTATTTGACCCAATTCGAATTGAATCAACAATTGAATTAGGGTTTGAAGAGGTAAACACCAAAAGATGAGAACCTTCACAAGAAATTCAAAGAACTCCAACAAACAAGCTAAAAGCTTCAAGGTAAAAACCTTCAATTGCAAAGCAATTCAATTTAATTTAATTATCAAAACGTCTCCTAAAACAAACAATGAAAGAGAGTATTTATACTCTAAACAAAACCCTAAACTACTTGGAAAAGGAAAAGCAAAACAATCCTAATTAAAACACTTCAAAATAGGAAACAAAATCAAATCGGAATTTCAAAACCCGCTTGGAAAAGGAAAAGCAAAACAATCCTAAAATACTAAATAAAATACAAAATAATTAATATATTTGACTTTGTCATATATATCTTGGACCAGATTACATCATTCACTCCCACTTGAAAAAGGATTCGCCCCGAATCCTCGTCCGATCTTTGAAAAGTGCCGTCCCACTTATAAATATATTTCGAATAAATCTTCTTTTTAAGCACACAGTGACGTAAGATGATCTCTACCCGATATAAAATTATTTCATCTTCCTTGTGTTGATCTTCCGTATCAATCTCATTATCTCTCGGCCGATCTACCTCCCCATCCTCCCCATGATCAACCATAATAAAATCACCAACAAAAATATCGCCCAATACAAAATTCGATTTTGTGACCAAGCAATTACTTCCGATTTCATCATTCACCTTGGACCCAATAGAGGCATGAACAGGGTTTAAAATATGGGAAGGAATATTATTATCACAAACCTGAATGACCCCGTCCTTTGCACATAGATCGTCAACAATAATCTCCTCTTCAACATGATCTTTCTCTTGGACAGGAATTTCTTCAACGACAATGCGATTTTCTTCCTCCAGGCGCTTTAATTCGGTAGATATTTTCGTTGTCAATCTTTGGATATCTGCGATAAAGAAATCGACTTTCTTTGGAATAATATTTGGAATCCTCTCTATGTCGTTGATACCTCCTTCGTTCCGCATCTGCTTGAATATGATTTCCAAATTCTGAAAACTCCGAAAAACTTTGCTCATATATATCTGCTTTAAATCGTTCCATGTTCATCAAATCTAGATAATAAAGTTTCTGTTGTTGAGCAAACGTCAGAAAACTATTGAGTATATCCATATATGGGGTTTGACTTTGACCTCCATTGTTGTTCGCCATCTTCTTCGGATCTTCCTTGGATCGTCCTTCGCTCTGATACCAACTGATGTAAAGGGGTTGCAGCGGAATAATAAAAGGGATAGGCAAATAATTGAATCAACAACTATTTGACCCAATTCGAATTGAATCAACAATTGAATTAGGGTTTGAAGAGGTAAACACCAAAAGATGAGAACCTTCACAAGGAATTCAAAGAACTCCAACAAACAAGCTAAAAGCTTCAAGGTAAAAACCTTCAATTGCAAAGCAATTCAATTTAATTTAATTATCAAAACGTCTCCTAAAACAAACAATGAAAGAGAGTATTTATACTCTAAACAAAACCCTAAACTACTTGAAAAAGGAAAAGCAAAACAATCCTAATTAAAACACTTCAAAACAGGAAACAAAATCAAATCGGAATTTCAAAACTCGCTTGGAAAAGGAAAAGCAAAACAATCCTAAAATACTAAATAAAATACAAAATAATTAATATATTTGACTTTGTCATATATATCTTGGACCGGATTACATCACCAAACCATAGCGGTTTGGTTTCGTTCGGTTTGAATTTTTTCATGTTTGATTCGATTTGAAATTTTTCAAAATCGATAACTAGTGGTTCGGTCCATAAGTACCCTCAAACCGAACCAAATCAAACCATTTACGCCCCTAATTTAATTAAAGGTATATATTACCTATATATGCATTTAAAAAGACGTCAACTTTCTTAAATATTATAAAGTGGACATTCATGCAAGAGTTTAATTTTTTAACTATAGTTTTTATATTTATTTTGCCTTTGCTTCACTAATCTAAGGTTTGTAATGTGTAATATTTTCTTGTGATTAAAATGGTTGAGTACTGGTAGGGGATTACTTTTTTTTATTTGTTTTTTTTTTAAAAGAAGGGGATCAACACATTTCACCGCTCCCCCCTTGATGCACTTTACAGAGGCGCCTAGCTATGCTAGGGAGGGCAATGTCATTCCCTCTAACCATTGGTGGGGGAATCGAACCCATGACCTCCAGATTGGAAGCCATGAACTCTAACCATCAGGCTAAGATCCCGCGTGCACTGGTGGTAGGGGATTACTGGTACAAGGATCAAGTGATTAAAATGGTTAAGGGGTAGAGGATTACTGGTAAAAGGAGCAAGTCAGAGGTGAATAGGAAGTGACTATTAAGGTTTGATATATACTGTGAGTTATCTCTTTTATCACTTTAAGATTTTATCATTTTAAATAAGTTGGTTAATTGACATGGCATCAAAGCATTGATTGGACAAAGTTAAGGGTTTAAATTGTCCTGCTTGCATTTGTTTAAATTGTGCACAATTGCACGTGTTAACTCCTCCTAGTGTGATCAGATTAGACGTGAAAGGAACCATCAGGACTTTGACTTGACCTGATGGCCAGAGTACTGGGACACCAACACGGAGGTCCTGGATTCGATTCCCCCCAGTGGTTAGAGTGAATGATTATCCCTTCCTAGTTAATATTAGGCGCCTCTGAAGGGATTTTAAGGGAATTTCAGAGAATTAAGGGACTTTTTAGTAAAAAATTGACTTACACAAAAAAGGGGCTTGATTCGAGATGGACAAGCCTCAAAAAAAAAAAAAAAAAAAAAAGATTAGACGTGAAAGGAACTATTAAGGCTTGATATACATTGTGTGATTGTGAGTTTCCTTTAAGATCTGCCTTACGTTCATACATAAAATCCAATGATGTTCAAGTAAAATTTGAATTCTAGTGAACTGTTGATAAAATAATCTAGCTGGTTTCAATGGAATGACACTTAATTGCTATTTTCGCTTGAGTTAATATGCATACGTTCAAGATCATCCAAAATTTTCTCTTTGCAAAATATGCACGTGATGCATTATAAAGGCATAATGAGGATGATGTTTGTGATATTTGTTATACTGTCCGTCCCCACTAATAAGGTTCTTAATTTTATTATATGGAGATTAATAAAAAATATTAATAAAAAATAAATGTTATTAGTATAAAATGTAAAAGTATGAGAAAGAATTTGGTAGAGAATTTTTGCTTTGAAAATGACAAGTGAATTTCATTGTACATTTTATATAATAAATCAACTAAAAATCTTATTTTAGCGTGTAACAAAAAGAAAATTAATAACCTTATTATGCTGGAATGGAGGGTAGGGGTGAGCATGATACAGGACGGTTCGGAATTGGGGTAATACCGGAACCGAATCATATATATTTGGTTCTCAAAATCTTAAACCGTAACAGATCAGTTTTCAAATGGTTTGATTTCATCGTGTTTTGAATATGGCCCTCCACTACCAAGCAAACCTACAAGAACGATTAGAGCACACAAAACCAAGCACAAGAAATAAATCACAAAGAAGAACACAAGAAATTGTTAACCCAGTTCACCAATATGTTTGGCTACGTGCAGGGCACTACCAAGCCAGGATCTTGCACTATAATATGTAGAATTTTGTTACAATGAGAAAAAGGGGCGGAACTTTACTTATATATGACCTAGGGAAACAAACCAAACCCTAGACAAACAAGGAAATCCGGACTGCTGAAAAATGGGCCCAGCGCGGCCGCCCTCCGTAGAAGCGCGGTCGCGCTACCATCCAGAAACTTCAACGCCTTTGAACAATCCTCCAGCGCGGTCGCCCTCACATTCCAGCGCGGTCGCCCTCGAAAGATTTCACCCGAGCATCAGTTTCTGTCCAAGAGCGCGGTCGCGCACACCACCTGCGCGGCCACTCTTGACTCCAGCAACTCCGACGAATTTTTCCCCCTTTGCTCCGACGTCTAGACCGGTTGGTCCTCTATCCCAACAATCTCCCACCTAGAGATCAACCGCATATACAAGCCCCGTATCCGTTCTTCAACTCATCCTTGGTGTCCTCCTAGTGCTCACCTCGATCATGGTAGTGCCATCCTCCTCTTCTATTCTCCAAGCCCAATTGAAGCTTTGCACAGCTTCAATTTCTCAAGGTTCACAACCTTTGTCAACATGTCAGCCGGGATCTCCGATCCCAATATCTTCTCTAGCCTTAAGATCTTCTCCTCTAAGAGATGTCTGATGTAGTGAAACCTCAGCTCAATGTGCTTCGTTCTAGAATGAAACGCCGGATTTCTAGCCAAGTGAATTGCACTCTGACTGTCGCTGTAGAGAACGTTACCACTTCGCGTCTTCCCAAGTTCACCCAAGAAGTTCTGCAGCCATACCATCTCTTTACTTGCTTACATCCTTTGCTACATATTACGCCTGCCGGATCAGTGAGCCACGATCTTCTGCAATTTGGAAGCCCAGGAGATTGCCATACCACCCAATGTGAACATATAACCCGTAGTACTTCTCCTCTTATCAAGATCACTTGATGCCAAGTCCGCATCAACATAACCCGCTAACACCACCCCCTTGCTTGAGAAACATAGAGCCTTACTAGCAGTACCCTTCAAGTAACGCAGGATCCATTTAACCGCTTCCCAATGTTGCTTTCCTGGATTGCCCATAAACCGGCTGACTACTCCCACCGCATGTGCAATGTCCGGCCTTGTACACACCATTGCATACATGAGACTCCCCACTGCTGAAGCATATGGAGTTCTCTCCATCTTGTCACGCTCCTCCTTGCCCATAGGCAAGTCTTTCTCGGATAGCTTGAAGTGCAAACCCAATGGTATCCCTGTTGGCTTCGCCTCTTCCATACAAAACCTTGTCAAGACTTTCTCAACGTATTCTGCTTGTGAAAGAACCAACTTACCCGACTCCCTATCCCGGTTAATCCGCATGCCCAAGATTTTTCTGGCCTCTCCCAAATCCTTCATCTCGAACCGTTCTGACAACTGAGCCTTCAATCTGTTTACCTCTCTACTGCTAGAGCTCGCTATTAGCATGTCGTCCACATATAATAGCAAGATTATGTACCCATTGTCCGTGTTCTTGAAGTAGCAACAATGATTTGCCTCACATCTGATAAAATCAATGTCGTGCATGAACCCATCAAACTTTCTGTACCACTGCTTAGGAGCTTGTTTAAGGCCATACAAGCTCTTAGTCAATCTGCAAACTAGCTCCTCGCTACCCTTAGACAAGTAACCCTCTGGCTGTACCATGTAGATTTCTTCCTCCAAATCCCCATGAAGAAAGGCTGTCTTCACATCCATCTGTTCAAGCAACAAGTTGTCCACCACTACTATCCCCAGAACCATTCTGATAGTGGTCATCTTCACAACCGGAGTGAATACCTCGGTGTAGTCAATACCGTACTTTTGCTGAAACCCTTTTACAACCAGTCTTGCCTTGTAACGCTTGCTACCGTCTGCTTCCTCCTTGATCCTGTAAACCCACTTGTTATGCAGTGCCTTCTTCCCCTTAGGTAGTTCAGTCAACTCCCAAGTTTTGTTGGCCTTCAATGAGTCCATCTCATCATCCATCGCAGCTTTCCACTTATTACAAAGTGCACTACGAACATCCTCCGCATGACATTAGGTTCCCATTATACGTCAACGGCAAATAATAATTGGAAGGAGTATACTGTCGGGCGATCCACGCAACTGCTGGATCTACGCGGCGGAATATCCGGTTCGAGTACGTGGTTCATCTTCGGTGACCTCTGACCATGTTCATCATGAACCGTTCTGCTCCCTTTAGAGTTTGGAATATCCACCTCTACAATTTCCGGTTCCGAACTAGTGTCATTAGATGCCCCCTTTCTGTCCTTGTACAATACCTGTTCATTGAATACCACATCTCGACTACGAATAATTTTATGGTTTTGGTCATCCCAAAACTTATACCCGAAGTCATCCCCGCCATACCCAATAAACGTACACTTAACAGATTTTGCATCTAATTTAGTTCTCTCAGCAGAATCAACATGAACATTAGAAACGCAGCCAAATATGCGAAGAAAGGACATATTTACCTACTTGCCACTCCATGCTTCCTCTGGAATTCCATTTCCCAATGGTACCGATGGTCCCCGATTGATCAAGAAAGCCGCCGTGTCAACTGCATATGCCAAAAACGTCTTCGGAAGTCCACACTTCAATCTCATACTTCTAGCCCGCTCGTTCAATGTTCTGTTCATCCTCTCTGCAACCCCATTGAGTTGTGGTGTGCGCTTTGGTGTCTTCTCCATACGAATACCATTTGCAGCGCAATATTCCCTAAACTCACCAAGCTCATACTCCCCACCATTATCTGATCTCAAGCACTTAAGCTTAAGTCCCGTCTGATTCTCCACCAAGGCCCTCCACTTCTTGAATACCTCGAAAGCCTCATCTTTCCCCTTCAAGAAATAGACCCAAACCTTCCTTGTAGAATCATCAATAAAGGTCATGTAATATGACGCACCACCTAGAGACGTTACCGGAGATGGCCCCCACAAATCCGTGTGAACCAATTCTAACTTTGCTTCCCTCAAACCCCTACCTGTCCTCGAGAAATTATTTCTCCCCTGTTTGCCAAACATACAATCTTCGCAGATCCCCACGTTGACTGTCTTCAAACCCGGTAGTAGTCCCTTTGAACAAAGTACCTTCATCTCTGTCTCACTCATGTGACCCAATCGACAGTGCCACAAATCCGTATCACCCTTGGCTGCCGCCACCGCGATACTATCCTTGGTGTTATTCGCCAAATACAAAGTCCCTTCCTTTATTACCCCGAGCGATCTCGCAGTCCTCCTTGGTAATAACCCAGTTTTTGCAGCCGAATGTTACCTTGTAACCTTCTTCGTCCAACTGCCCAACTGATAATAGGTTCTTTTTCAAACCCGGAATGTGTCGACCCGTTCAGATGTAAGACCTTCCCGTCCGATGCTCCTATTCTGACATCCCCCTTCCCCTTGATTTCCAAAGGCTCGCCATCCGCCAGATAGACCTTACCGAAATCACCGGAAGTGTAATTCTCCATCTCTTCCTTATGCCCGCAAGAGTGAAATGATGCCCCCGAATCCAGCACCCATGATTCTAGTGCACTACTAACACTCAGAACCAGTACATCGTCACCTTCGACTGTCACATTCACCGAATTGCCCTTACGATTTGGACAATCCCTCTTGTAGTGTCCCAATTCCTTACAATAATAGCACTGAACAGATCCCTTTGCAACCTTTGGTTTGTCTTTGATCTCCCCGGTCTTGCCCTTACCACTCACCACGTTCTCCCTAGATTCGGTTCTCCCTTGTTTGCTAGTACCCGGCTTCCCCTTGCTAGTAGTAGCTAAAGCCGATCCTGAAGCACTCGATGTCCCCAACTTCTTCATGCGATTTTCTTCGGCCAAAAGAAAGTCTTTAACATCATCATACTTCAATTTCTTCTTACTGTGAAGCGTTGATTCTTTGTCACCGTTCCGCTCCAACTTGCTGGTAAAGATGCTAGCAACAAGCACGCATGAACCTCATCATCGAACTTGATCTCCACCGCTGTCAATGAGTCTATAACATCCATAAACTCATCGATGTGCTTAGCCAAGGATCCTCCCTCTTGCATCTTGAGACTACCCATCTTGCGTATCAAATCAACCTTATTTGCAGCAGATGGAGTTTCAAATCTCTCAGTAAGATAATCCAATAGCTCCTTGGTGGTTGTCGCCTTCCTGGTAGTCTTTGCAATCCACTTTGACAAAGTAGATCTGACCACCCCTAGGGCTTTCCGATCCATGAGTTCCCATTCTTCCTGATCTTCTTCTTCCGGTTTGACACCCTTCAGAGGCTTATAGAGGTCCTTGTTGTACAAAAGATCCTCAATCTGCATCCTCCAATATCCGTAGTCAGACCCATCGAATTTCTCAACCTTTGTTTGTCCTTGCCCATTCTTGATTGCTTGACAACTCCCTTGATCTTGAAACCAAGAGCTCTGATACCAGTTGTTGTGAATATGGCCCTCCACTACCAAGCAAACCTACAAGAACGATTAGAGCACAAAAAACCAAGCACAAGAAATAAATCACAAAGAAGAACACAAGAAATTGTTAACCCAGTTCACCAATATGTTTGGCTACGTCTGGGGGCACTACCAAGCCAGGATCTTGCACTATAATATGTAGAATTTTGTTACAATGAGAAAAAGGGGCGGAACTTTACTTATATATGACCTAGGGAAACAAACCAAACCCTAGACAAACAAGGAAATCCGGACTGCTGAAAAACGGGCCCAGCGCGGCCGCCCTCCGTAGAAGCGCGGTCGCGCTACCATCCAGAAACTTCAACGCCTTTGAACAATCCTCCAGCGCGGTCGCCCTCACATTCCAGCGCGGTCGCCCTCGAAAGATTTCACCCGAGCATCAGTTTCTGTCCAAGAGCGCGGTCGCGCACACCACCTACGCGGCCGCTCTTGACTCCAGCAACTCCGACGAATTTTTCCCCCTTTGCTCCGATGTCTAGCCCGGTTGGTCCTCTATCCCAACACATCGATTTTCGATTCCATCGATTTTCGATTTTGGAATTGATTGATTCGGTGCGTGATTCGGTTCCTCGGCAATTATGATGAAACTTGAGCTAGCACGTCTTATAAACATAAATATTATGTAAAGAAATACTCCCTCCGTTTCAAACCTACGTGCACATTTTGTCATTTTGGGCGTCCCAAACCTATGTGCACATTTCATAAAATGACAAAGAATCTTTACTATTCCCTCCACTCATTCTCTCTCCTATTTTACTTTTATACTCACAACACCAATCAACTTCACTATTTCCTCCACTCATTCTCTCTCCTATTTTACTTTTACACTCACATCACTTTCTCCATTACCCACTTTTCTTAATCTACGCGCAAAAACCCAAATGTGCACATAGGTTTGGGATTGAGGGAGTATATGATTATGAATAAATTGAAATAACAATCCCAACATCTAACATTTCAGATATGTAGGTGTTGGAAATGGGTAACGAAAGTTAAAGTTTGACTTAACGTTGACCTAACTTCCTAACGGAATTCGTTATTTGTTAATGAAGTAAGTTACAAAATGTATTCTACATTTATGTAGATTATGAAACTCATTTATTGTCTCAAAACCATTTCCGGGTGAATGAGAAATTAATGACAAAAGATTTATAACTTAACGAGAGTTGTTTAAAGGGTCAATTAGATTATTTGGATTTAATTGGATTCAAACTATGTTTTTGGCTGATGAGATTTTGCTCCCAGTTGATCAGAACGAGTGGGGACTCTGGTCACGAGTCGTGAGCACGAATGGACCTTAATGGACATTTGCTCAAATTCTGATCATAACGAGTGGAGGCCTTGGCAACGAGTCGTGGGCACGACTCGTGCCAAGGAGCACGACTCGTGCCAAGGAGCACGACTCGTGCCCTTCGCTGCTGCCAGAAAAAGTTGTGCCTTTTCTAGGGAAAAGACACAAACCCCTTAACTCTCCTTATATACTTCCCCTCCGAATTTCAATTCATACATACAGTAAATTGAGTCTTCCTACACACATTTGAGATAGATTAACTTAGCCTAATCATTTCATATTGTTGCATTAAATTCCTTCAAGTCCGAAAGTTCCAAATAGTCAATTGTTCGTTAGATTTGTTAATTTGGAGTGCTCCTATTAACAAATAGAAGTCGTTTCATCTCACGAGAAGTTTGTCATCAACTGTAAGCACCAGTGCGGGACAAATACTTCTTACGGAAATTGTGTTAAACACAAGACTCGACTTTTTTTCTGGTTTGCTTTTCAATTTCCGTTATCTTTCCCGTTATCTTTCTCATTTTCTTTGTTATTTCCTTAAGAAGCCTATCCATAAATCCCAACATTCATAAGAAGTATTTGACGTTTCTTAAGGCGTTCCTACAATGGCGAATGAGAGAGACAATTCCGAGTCATCCGGGCTTACTCCCCCTCAAGGCGATGCACCACTCAAGAATGTTGCACCCGCTACTATACCGTCTCACTCGGTTCATGGTGAAAAACTCCCAAAGTTTACCGGGGTGAATTTCAAGAGATGGCAACAAAAGATGCTATTCTACTTGACCACTCTAAGTTTACATCGGTTCTTAAAGGAAGATCCGATTGTTGCAAATGGTGATCCCGACCCTCAAAGGCTTTTGGCAAAAGAGGCTTGGGACCACGGTAATTTTCTATGTAAAAATTACATTTTGAATGGACTCGACGATGCACTCTATAATGTGTATAGTACCGTCAAGTTAGCCAAGGCATTGTGGAATACCTTGGAAAGGAAATACAAGATTGAAGATGTCGGGTCAAAGAAGTTTGTCGTCGGCAAATATCTTGACTTCAAAATGGTGGACTCAAAGTTGGTGACAACTCAAGTTGATGAGTTCCAAATTATTTTACATGGACTTGATCCCGAAGGAATAATCATGAACGATCCCTTTAAGGTGGCATCAATCATAGAGAAGTTGCCGCCTTCATGGAAGGACTTCAAAAATTATCTCAAGCATAAACGTAATGAGATGACTTTGGAGGACTTGGTTGTTCGTCTTCAAATTGAAGAGAATAATCGAGACAATGAAGCTAAAGCTACCAAAGGGAAGATGGAGGCAAAAGTCAATCTCGCCGAGGCAAGCACTAGCGGCACCAAAAGGAAGCATTCCGGGAATGCTAAGAAAGGGAAGAACAAAGGCTCCACAACTAAGAAGTTCAAAGGAGCATGCTATAATTGTGGCAAGTCGGGCCACATAGCAAAGGATTGTCGCCATCCAAAGAAGGAGGCGAACAATGTGGATGACATGGATCTTGATTTTGCTGCGGTGGTCTTCGAGGCAAACGTGGCAAATTTGAATGACAATCCAAAGGAATGGTGGATAGATACCGGGGCTACCCGCCATATTTGTGCTAATAAGGAGAGTTTTTCCTCTTATACTCCCATTTCCGGAAGAAAATTGTATATGGGAAATTCAGCGACTTCCGATGTTCAAGGCATTGGAAATGTTGTATTGAAGGTGACCTCGGGGAAAGAAGTGACCTTGCTTGATGTGCTGCATGTTCCGGACATCAGCAAGAATCTAGTTTCCGGTGCTTTGTTAAGTAAAGCCGGTTTTAGATTAGTTTTTGAATCCGACAAGTTTGTAATAACCAAGAATGGTATATTCCTTGGAAAGGGCTACCTCGAAAAGGAACTTTTCAAGATGAATGTAATGAATGTTATCCGTCAAGGTGCGAAGAATAAAAATGTTGTTTCTTATGTTTACTTGTCGGAAAGTCCTAGTTTATGGCATGATAGATTAGGTCATGTAAACTTCGACACTATTAAGAAGTTAGTTAAACAAGATTTAATCCAAATGACTAAATCTGATTCAACTAATAAGTGCAAAGTTTGCATTGAGGCAAAAATGACGAAGTCGCCATTTAATGCAATAAAAAGAAACATAACTCCTCTCGAGTTAATTCACACCGACATATGTGATTTAAAACTTGTGCAAACTCGAGGAGGTAAAAAGTACTTCATTACATTCATAGACGATTGCACTAAGTACTGTTATGTTTATCTCTTAAGAAGTAAAGATGAAGCCTTAGGGGCTTTCGAGACTTATAAGAAAGAAGTTGAAAATCAACTTAACTTAAAGATTAAGAAAATTAGAAGTGATAGAGGAGGAGAATATGAAGCTCCGTTTGAAGGACTATGTTGGGAATCCGACATAATTCATCAAACGACTGCTCCATATACCCCTCAGTCTAACGGAGTTGCTGAACGCAAAAATCGTACTCTCAAAGAGATGATGAACGCATTTTTGATAAGTTCAGGCTTAACCGACAACTTGTGGGGGAAGCTATACTCACTTCTAATTACATTCTTAATAAGATACCCAAGAAAGGTATTGATAAAATGCCCTATGAATTATGGCATAATCGTAGGCCGTGTTATAAATATCTTAAAGTATGGGGTTGTTTGGCTAAGGTTGAAATACCTAAGCCGAAACAAGTCAAGATTGGTCCAAAAACCATTGACTGTATTTTTATTGGATATGCCAATAACAGTAGTGCCTATCGATTCATAGTGCACAAGTCAGAAATTCCTGATATGAATGCAGGAATGACAATAGAATCAAGGAATGCAGTATTCTTTGAAAATATCTTTCCTGCTAAGGATAGGAAAGAAGGTAATTCTCAAAAGAGAACATATGAATCTACAAACGGTCCATCTCAAGTAGAAGATGAAGGACCTAGACGTAGTAAAAGGGCAAGAGTGGAAAAGTCTTTTGGTCCTGATTTTCTATCATTTATGTTGGAAAATGAACCAGCTACTGTTAAAGAAGCTTTATCTGGATCGGACAGTACGTTCTGGAAAGAGGCTATTAACAGTGAGATAGAATCCATCATGCTTAATAATACTTGGGAATTGGTAGATCTCCCTCCAGGTTGCAAACCATTAGGTTGCAAATGGATTCTTAAAAGAAAGTATAAAGCCGATGGATCTATTGATAAGTGAAATTGTCACGGCCTGGATCACAAGTGATATCCAAGGTGATAACAGCACCAACGATAGCACTTGGGATAGCACACACACACTCCGAAATAAAACAACTTTTAAAAGAGTTTTGCAGCGGAATTAAAAGACACAAGAGTTAATTTTCTCAAGTTATATAATTATATAACTTGAGGGTGGCTCAAAAGCCAAGACTTTATCTTCACTATATAAATGATTACAAAGCCGAAAGTTTCCTAACTCTATTACAAGTAGAAAACGAATAGATCAAAACACAAACCCTATTCTACCCAAAACACAATCAAGTCCAAAGTACTTGAGAGTAGAAAGACAAAGTATGGGAGAAAGAGCAAACGGAACCAAAGATGTGTTTTGTCTCTTGTGAAAGGAGTGTAAAAGATGTGTGTAAATTGGTATGTCTTCAAATGTCCACACCTTGCCCATTTATAGTCTTCAAATGACTTGAAGGCTACTCAAAATAACAGCCTTGGGGCTGTTTTGGACGTTGAGGAGGAAGTGGGGAAGTGGTTGGAGTGTTCCTCAATTTAAGCAACCACTTTCCTTCAAAATAGCAACCGTGTTGTTTGATCACCAAGCCCAAGCTTCAACGCCTTGTACTCCCTAGCTTTATCCATGTTGTACTCTCTTTGAATCAGCAACAAACCCTTTGAATAAGTCTTCCCACGTTTTTAATGTTTGCTAACTCAAAGAAGGTCTTGGACGGTTTATGCATAAAATGTTATTTATGCATAAATCTTTCTTTTCTAAATTCCCCATGTTTCTAGCTCATTCTCCAATCATATTGCAACCTGAATTATGGACATACACCATACACCATATACTATACAAATCATATTAGCACATTAGTACATAAATAAATAATCAAGAAATGTACAACTATATAAATTCCAGCACAGGAAATCATCTACGATATCATCTACGATATCATCCGGGAAATCATTCAGATATCATCTCGCGTTTTACACTAACAATCTCCCCTTAGTTGAATATTTCTTCTCAAACCTAATGTGCCGCAAACCCGCAATTTATCACCCATATAACATAAACAGAGCATAGAGCATAGAGTCAAAACATAACATCTCCATGTAGATTAACTCCCCCTTAATTAGAGGAACTAACCGAAACTTATGTTTTATCGAAAATACTAATAAAAACAAGTTTTCACAAAAACAAGTTTTTCAAATAACTAGTAATTAAACCCAAAGATAAAACATAGAGTCTAAACAAAAACAAATACCAATCACCAAAATATCAAAGTCTGAACAAACAAACCAAGATACGAGATGTTCCAAAACATAAATTGTTTTTCCAAACCAAATAAAAAATACCTTTCTTAACCAAATACCAAATACCTCAAGTAATATCCGCAAAGAAGACCACCACGCACTATCTCCCCCTGTTTGGGAAGAAATTAGCTTGAACTTCTTTTCTTGGTGAGTTGTGCCGTAGGTTAGAAAGAGGAAGTAACTTTCCTTTTGATTTTATTGGTTGGAGGAACGGGTGGTAACCAATGGAGGTTCAATAATGGACATGGCCATTCTAGGTGAAGCCATCTCAGTCAACACAGAAGATATGTCCATGGGATAGGTAGCACTTGAGATAACACGATTAGAGAGATAAGAGAAAATAGAGAGAAAATAGGGAGATTAAACAACCACTACAATTAAGCTCTCATATTTAAACTTAACCACTCATCCTATTTATCCCCAACAACCAAGAAACAGTCCGGCCATTATCCCCCTTTTTTTTTTTTTTAATACAAACGTAAAAAAAAAATAAGTAAACTAAATAATTTGTAACTAAGCCCAAGACATTATATGCACAAATTAAATAAATATGGGTTAGTTACTTAATTAAGTTTACCAAAAATAAAGGAAACTTGTTGAAGACGTTTTCAAAATCGTAAACTCTTTAGTTAAAAAGACTTTCAGATTTTGAGAAATTAATCAACAATATTTCGAAAATAAGAAATTAAAAAAAAAATATAGCACACACTAATGTGTTAAGGCAATGATGGCAACACGTAGGATAACACATATGATATAAAACCCCTTGATAAATAATTTTCAGTTTCAAACATTTGAGGCATAATAAGCTTAGCCTTTTTAGACACTTCAGGTATAACAAGCTGAGCATTTTTCATGCACTTTAGGCATTATATGCCTATATATATTTTTTAAGTACATTGCTTGTTAAAGACGTCTCAATACACTTCTTTAAACAAGAAAGTATCGTAGTAACGAGCTCCGTGCTTCAAGTTATATTTCAAGTGTAGAGACCAAGTGATCTATGCCTTTCAAATAGGGTACACTGTAGTAGCGAATTCCATGTCCCTAATACTTAGCATAAATCACCTCATACCTTCTCATTGGCAAGAGTACATCGTTGCAGCGAACACCGTGCCCCGAGCTCGAGAGAAAAGTATGAAAAAATGCCTTTGCCTTTTATTTATCAAAAAGAAAAGATTAGTGAATTTGTCACTTTAAGCATATGAAGGGGAATGATATCAGACGTGCTAACCTAAATAATAACCTACCATAACAAAAAGGTCAGCATGTGCCACGGTTAGAACTAAGCTAACCAGATTAAAAGAATATAAAAGCATTTTTTTTTTAAAATAAAGAGAAAAAATACACTAATATACAAGTGTTACCCTGAGTGATAGCATCACCTGGGGTAGCACAGACAAACAAATTTTTTTTTTTAAAATAATAAGAAAAATTAATGAAACATAATATACAACAAATAATCCAGGAGTTTTTAAATGAAACAAAAATCAAGAGATTTTTTCAAACTAGAAAATCTCTCGTGGTTAAAAACTTGAATCAAAAAATCATTTTTTAATTCATTAACAACCCTTTTAGATTCAAGTTTAGATACAAAACAAGAATGATTTACCTTAACATATTTTACCATGTCTCGGTAATTTACTGGTTCCTTGTGTCTTGTTTGTATCCCATCGTTCAAATCCCCGATCACTTGGCTTATAGGATGATTCTTTTGAATTCTCAAAGGGGGATCCCTCCTCACTGGATCATTAACTCCATTGGAGTTCTTATCATCTTCATTTTTTGCACTTGGATAGATTTTTGGTGTTATCTCTAGTGTTGCCGTATCAATGACAACACTTGGTCCAACACCAGACTTAACATAAGGATCAACATTTGAGGTAACACTTTCTTCAGCAACTTCTTCAAGTTGTTCAACCCAAATTATAGGAGTGTCTACAACTGATTCACCTGCAATGCTAGCCAAATCATCAAACAAAATATTTGCATACTCTTGAACGATTCTCAATCTCAAATTATACACACGAAATGCAAGACAATTTTGAGAATATCCAAGAAAAATGGCCTTGTCACACTTAGAGTTAAATTTACCTAAATGATTTCGATCATTCAATATAAAACAAACACACCCAAAAACATGGAAGTAATGAACATTAGGTTTCTTCCCATTCAAAGTCTCATAGGGTGTCATTGTTGTACCAGTCTTAGAAAACTCTATTAGAAATGTGACAAGCCGTGTTCAATGCTTCACCCCAAAATCTTTTCGAAATACTTTTGGAAAACATCATGGCACGGGCCATTTTCAAGAAGATCCTATTTTTCTTTTCGGTCACACAATTTTGTTGGCACGTTTTAGAGGTCGAAAATTCATGGTGAATTCCCCTTTTTTCACAAAAAGTAGAAAAGGAAACATTATAAAATTCTTTTCCATGATTAGATCTTATATGAAAAATAGGTGAGCAAAACATATTTTTGATTTTGGAATGTAAGAATTTAAACTTATCAAAAGTTTGATTTTTCTTTTAAAAAATAGATCCAAGTAAACCTAGAAAAATCATCCACAATGACATAAGAATACCTCTTACCTCCCAGGCTATCTACCTCAATTGGACCCATTAAGTCCATGTGCAAAAGTTGAAAACAATGTGTTGTTCCAAAGTGTTGCTCTTGGTGTTGGGCAACACTCTGGTAACACAGTTTGCTTATATTTAAGGCAATCCCCACACACAAATTTATCTTTAAAAATCAATTTGGAAATTCCTTTAATAGCATCAAACCTAACAAGTTTCTCCAAATCTCTGTAATGGAGATGTCCCAATTTTTGATGCCACAAAAGTGTGTCATCAATTTTTGCCGAATGGCAAACCTGTTTGTCTTCAACAAGATAACAATTGTTACTAGATCTAGTTCCTGTCATCACACAATTGTTAGTACAATCAAAGACTTCACAAGTATTTTTGTTGAATTTTACCTCTAAGTTGTCATCACAAAGTTGGCTAATACTAATTAAATTAGCTACAAGCCCATCTACATGCAAGACATTCTTTAAAGAAGGAAATCCAGAGACATTAAGTGTTCCTTTACCAATTATGTTACTCCTACTACCACCACCGTAAGTTACACTACCACTTTGAATTGGTTCATAATCTTTTAAAAACATTTTTGTTCCCGTCATATGGCGTGAACAACCACTATCAAAATACCATGAACCTTTCACATTTGTTTTCAAGGCAGTATAAACGACATCACACCTCAGATTAGGCTTAGATTTACCTGACTTCTTACTTGGATTTTTAACCTTCAGACTTTCTGTGTTATCTCGAGTGCTGGGTAACACCTCGGGTAACACAGAGGTACGGGACTGTTTTTTCAAAAGAGTTCGACAGCTTTTCTTAACATGTCCAGGGGTGTGACAATACTTGCACACTTTCTTTTTGTCTGAGGTTTCATTAGGAGAAAAATGTTCATTGTTAACTTGTTCTTTAATAAAACACATTTTATCATCCTTATTAGCCAAAGTAGAAGTGATTGCTTTTAAAGACTCTTGGAAACCAATACCTGCCTTGGGAGGTTTACTCACACCAAGGATTTTATCCAACTTGGAAGACCTCGTGTTGAGCTTCTTGAATGTGGCCTCGGCTAAAGTTAGTTTGGCCTTGACTTTGTCCAGCTCTGCATCCTTCTTGGTAAGTTGGACCTCTAGCTTAGTCATGCCCTCTTTCAACTTCTGAACTTCGTTGGTCAAGAACACCACCTTTTTGTTCTCCTTCTTCCATTCTACAAGCAATTTCTTATAGAGGTTCTTCAATTCAACAATGAGCTCATCCTTACAAGCTCATCCTTTTGCTCATCTTCACGTGAGCTTCCTGCATCCATGTTAGTTGAAACCATAAAACAAACAACATTAAGAAAACTGAAATTTTTATACCTGCTGGATGATATCTCAGGTGTTATCCTGCACTGGGTAACACTCGAGATATCATTTTCAGTATCCGAGTCACAAACAGTGACAAGCATAGCCGTTTGGTCTGAATCTTCAGATTGGTTGGTTCCATCTTCTTCATTGTCACTAAGGTACACCCATATATGAACGGACTCTAGTTGTTTGAGAACCAACTTGGTTAGATTTAGGGCTGACCTCAATGAGAATTCTATTAGAAGAACATTAGGAATAGACTTTAATGCCCAAACATCAATTAATTTGATACACGGACACAAGAGAGTCTTTACATATACATAAAGAATAAAAAGTCTTCCTAGAGATGGATTAGCAAGATTCAAAGCCATGACAAAAAGGACCGAACACTTAGTATCGTCAAGTGATAGGCTCTGATACCAATTGAAATTGTCACGGCCTGGATCACAAGTGATATCCAAGGTGATAACAGCACCAACGATAGCACTTGGGATAGCACACACACTCCGAAATAAAACAACTTTTAAAAGAGTTTTGCAGCGGAATTAAAAGACACAAGAGTTAATTTTCTCAAGTTATATAATTATATAACTTGAGGGTGGCTCAAAAGTCAAGACTTTATCTTCACTATATAAATGATTACAAAGCCGAAAGTTTCCTAACTCTATTACAAGTAGAAAACGAATAGATCAAAACACAAACCCTATTCTACCCAAAACACAATCAAGTCCAAAGTACTTGAGAGTGGAAAGACAAAGTATGGAAGAAAGAGCAAACGAAACCAAAGATGTGTTTTGTCTCTTGTGCAAGGAGTGTAAAAGATGTGTGTAAATTGGTATGTCTTCAAATGTCCACACCTTGCCCATTTATAGTCTTCAAATGACTTGAAGGCTACTCAAAATAACAGCCTTGGGGCTGTTTTGGACGTTGAGGAGGAAGTGGGGAAGTGGTTGGAGTGTTCCTCAATTTAAGCAACCACTTTCCTTCAAAATAGCAACCGTGTTGTTTGATCACCAAGTCCAAGCTTCAACGCCTTGTACTCCCTAGCTTTATCCATGTTGTACTCTCTTTGAATCAGCAACAAACCCTTTGAATAAGTCTTCCCACGTTTTTAATGTTTGCTAACTCAAAGAAGGTCTTGGACGGTTTATGCATAAAATGTTATTTATGCATAAATCTTTCTTTTCTAAATTCCCCATGTTTCTAGCTCATTCTCCAATCATATTGCAACCTGAATTATGGACATACACCATACACCATATACTATACAAATCATATTAGCACATTAGTACATAAATAAATAATCAAGAAATGTACAACTATATAAATTCCAGTACAGGAAATCATCTACGATATCATCTACGATATCATCTGGGAAATCATTCAGGATATCATCTGCGTTTTACACTAACAATAAGTATAAAGCTAGGCTGGTAGCCAAAGGGTTTAGACTGAAATATGGATATGATTTCTTCGATACATACTCCCCTGTCACAAGGATCACATCTATACGTGTTCTCATAGCTATTGCAGCAGTGCATAATCTTGAGATACACCAAATGGATGTGAAGACAGCCTTCCTAAATGGAGAGCTAGATGAAGAAATTTACATGGAACAGCCCGAAGGGTTCGTGGTTCCTGGTGAAGAACGAAAGGTGTGTAAACTTGTAAAGTCGTTATATGGACTAAAAAAAGCACCTAAACAGTGGCATGAGAAATTCGATAGAACTATGTTATCAAGTGGATTCAAGAATAATGAATGTGACAAATGTGTTTACATTAAAGGAATATCTGAATCATTTGTTATTGTCTGTCTTTACGTAGACGACATGTTAATAATGGAAAGTAGTCATGAATTGATCATGAACACCAAAGGCATGTTAAAGAAGAACTTTGACATGAAAGATATGGGATTAGCCGATGTCATATTAGGAATAAAGATTTCTAGAACATCAGAAGGAATAGTCCTGTCACAATCCCATTATCTGGAAAATGTACTTCGAAAATTCGATGTCATTAACAGCCCTCCAGCTAAGACTCCGGTAGACTTGGCACTACACTTAGCTAAAAACAGAGGGGAACCAGTTTCTTAATTGGAGTATGCAAGAATAATTGGCAGTCTGATGTACTTAACGAATTGTACACATCCAGACATTGCATATTCAGTGAGCAAACTAAGCAGGTTCACAAGTAATCCCAGTACAGATCATTGGAAAGCATTAATGAGGGTATTAAGATATTTAAAGTATACTATGAATCATGGGATACTTTATAAGAGATATCCAGCAGTATTAGAAGGATACTGTGATGCTAATTGGATATCCGACACAAAAGACTCTAAATCCACAAGTGGATATGTATTCACAATTGGTGGAGGAGCGGTGTCATGGAAATCCTCCAAACAAACGTGTATAGCTAGATCCACGATGGAATCTGAGTTTATAGCTTTAGATAAAGCTGGAGAAGAAGCAGAATGGCTTAAGAACTTCTTGGAGGATATTCCTTGTTGGAATAAACCTGTGCCTGCTGTACTAATACATTGTGATAGTCAATCAGCAATAGGAAGGGCACAGAGTAGTATGTATAATGGTAAGTCTAGACATATCCGTCGTACACATAATATCATTAGACAGTTGACAAGAATGGGGTTGTCATAATTGACTATGTGAAGTCAAATGATAACATAGCGGATCCGTTTACGAAAGGTATAAATAGAGATCAACTATATAAACTGTTAAGGGGAATGGGTTTAAAACCCACAATAAAAGAACTCATAGTGGACACTCAGCCTTGAGAATTGGAGATCCCATGCCCTTGGTTCAATGAGACAACCAAGCTATAAGTTCTAGTAGAATCACATGGAAATAACAACTCGGTTGAATGACCTGGAGATGTTGAATACTCATTCCCAGAACATCCAAGTATAAGCACCTGCAGCAGTGGTGAGGATAAGTTGAGAAAACTTTTAATGATTTCTATACCTACGGGTGGAGTAGTGCAGGATACTCCCAATAGTGTGAATCACCTATATAAGCGAGAAGTAACTTGGCCGCTTCTAACATGAACGCTTATGAATGAGATACGGTCCAGGGTCGAAATGGACAAAACGTGAGAACAATAACAGTTAGAGCTATTATTATGTGAGTATTGTTGTCTTGGTATACATCATACAGTCACTGGTTCAAAGCGACTCGCTACCAAATGGCTAGTATATCCGATAATATTTCACTAGGGGAGATTCAAAGCCATAAGCTATCTATCCCGATGTAATAATGGTTCGCCGGAACTTTTGGACGAAATTGCATACATGCATTAATTGTCATTCATGTGGGGGATTGTTGGAAATGGGTAACGAAAGTTAAAGTTTGACTTAATGTTGACCTAACTACCTAACGGAATTCGTTATTTGTTAACGAAGTAAGTTACAAAATGTATTCTACATTTAATGTAGATTATGAAACTCATTTATTGTCTCAAAACCATTTTCGGGTGAATGAGAAATTAATGACAAAAGATTTGTAACTTAACGAGAGTTGTTTAAAGGGTCAATTAGATCATTTGGATTTAATTGGATTCAAACTATGTTTTTGGCTGATGAGATTTTGCTCCCAGTTGATCAGAACGAGTGGGGACTCTGGTCACGAGTCGTGAGCACGAATGGACCTTAATGGACATTTGCTCAAATTCTGATCAGAACGAGTGGAGGCCTTGGGAACGAGTCGTGGGCTCGACTCGTGCCAAGGAGCACGACTCGTGCCCTTCGCTGCTGCCAGAAAAAGTTGTGTCTTTTCAAGGGAAAAGACACAAACCCCTTAACTCTCCTTATATACTTTTCCTTCGAATTTCAATTCATACATACAGTAAATTGAGTCTTCCTACACACATTTGAGATAGATTAACTTAGCCTAATCATTTCATATTGTTGCATTAAATTCCTTCAAGTCCGAAAATTTCAAATAGTCAATTGTTCGTTAGATTTGTTAATTTGGAGTGCTCCTATTAACAAATAGTAGTCGTTTCATCTCACGAGAAGTTTGTCATTAACCGAAAGCACCAGTGCGGGACAAATACTTCTTACGAAAATTGTGTTAAACACAAGACTTGACTTTTTTTTCTGGTTTGCTTTTCAATTTCCGTTATCTTTCTCATTTTCTTTTTTATTTCCTTAAGAAGCCTATCCATAAATCCCAACAGTAGGTATATAATTCTAACAATGTAAAATAAAATTAACATTTAAAATTATGTAGAATTAAGAGTACAGGGCTACACATGGCACAAATATGTACTAATGTGTCATTTTAAGCGCAAGAGAATATATATACTCCCTCCGCCCCACCTTATTACAAACCATTTTTCCGGGCACAATAATTAAGAAATATTATTAAGATAATGAAAATGTGTGGTAGGAAATGAAGAGAGAGAATGAGTGGAGTTGGTTGAATAAATTGTGTGGTAGGAAATGAAGAGAGAGAATGAGTGGGTGGGGTAGGGTGAATATAAAATAATAAATTTATTTCCATTTTGGGCAGTTTGTATTCACGTGGGACGGACCAAAAAGGAAATAAGTTTGTATTCACGTGGGACGGAGGGACATATATACTCCCTCCGTCCCGCTAATATTCGCACACTTTTCTTTTTGGACGTCCCGCTAATATCCGCACACTTCCAAAAAGGAAACTTTATATTAATAAAATATTCACCCAACCCCACTCATTCTCTCTCCTACATTATTTTAATACTCACAACACCATTATAATTTATTACACCATCCACTCATTCTCTCTCCTACTTTACTTTTACACTCACATGACATTTTATTAAAATATCATATTCTTAATTCCCGCACAAATAGTGTTAGTGCGGATATTAGCGGGACGGAGGGAGTATATATATATATATATATATATATATATATATATATATATATATATATATATATATATATATATATATATATATATATATATATATATATATATATATATATATATATATATATATATATATATACTCCTATATACTCCCTCCGTCCCATTACAAGGAGGAAAATTATTGTAGATGCGTAGAATAAGGAAAAAAATAATGATGTAAATGTTGTGAGTGTTGTGAGTGTAAAAGTAAAATAGGAGAGAGAACGAGTGGAGGGAATAGTGAATTATAATGGTGTTGTGAGTATTAAAATAATGTAGGAGAGAGAATGAGTGGAGGGAATAGTAAAGATTCTTTTCCATTTTAGGAAGTTTGTGGTTTGTAATGGGACGCCCAAAAAGAAAAGTTTGTAGCTTGTAATGGGACGGAGGAAGTATATGCTTAAAACTACGTAACATGGCACAAATATGTACTAATGTGTCATTTTAAGCGCAAGAGAATATATATATATATATATATATATATATATATATATATATATATATATATATATATATATATATATGCTTAAAACTACGTAATTTTATTTATCGTGTTGTTGGGTATTTCGGTTTGATTTTTCAACACTAAATCAAGCTCAAAATAAAAAATTTGGTTTCTAAAAAATCTAAGTACCGTATACTTAATGATATCTCGATTTCGATCTTTCTTGGTTTGGGTTTTAATATGGAAGAGGGTAACAATCATATTGTTACCACTGAAGCAGTTACTTCTGTTAGCAAGGCAGTTAGGTCAGTTAGTTTGTTACAAAGTGTATAATAGCATAGCTATGTAAGGTGTATGTTAGTCTAGCTCAGTTTGTTAGTCTTCAGCTTGTATATAATAGAGAGTCTTTGTAATGTTGATGGAATAATAAGAAAGTTTGTTACAATTTCACCGTACTATATGGTATCGTGAGCATTGTTTCCGCATTCTTCTTTCTTCCTCTCGATTGCATTTGTCGATTATCGGCAAGCAATTGACGATTGCTTTCGTCAATTTCCTTCTATTCTCTTTTCTCGAGCATTGAATTCGGATCATTTCCATGGCGGAAGATGGATCAACTTCTCCGAAACCGAACAGAGAAGACATTGGTGGAGCTACGATGATTATGATCTTCCGATTGATATCGCCTTGGTGTTAAGTCCTCATCATCCTCTATTTCGCATCCGAATGATCACTCGGGTTTGTGCTTAATTCTTGAAGTACTAGTTGAACACAATTTCAATTCATGGAAACGCAATATGACAATTGCTTTATCCACTAAGAATAAGCTGGGAATGGTAACTGGTTTGCACAAACAACCAGTTATCAACTCAAAATACTTTCCTCAATGATGTCGATGCAATGATATGGTTATTTCTTGGATATTCAATGTTGTTTCTGCTGAGATTAAGTCTAGTATTGTGTATACAACCACTGCTAAGGAAATTTGGGACAATTTGATTGAGCGATTTACTCAAGGCAATGCGCCACAAGTATATCAAATAAGGAAGGAGATTAGTTCTTTTACTCAGGAAAATCTCTCATTATCTGCATACTTTACTAAGTTGAGGCCACATGGGATGAATATGCTCACTTGGTTCAAGCTCCAAAATGCACTTGCAACTGCACTTGTGGTGCTCTTAAGAAAGTTGAAGAAACTGAGCAATTGCAGCAGTTAACTCAGTTTCTCATGGGCTTAAATGACAATTTTAGTCATATTAGAGGCATTATTTTAGCCAAGACTCCTTTACCAACTTTGGCTGTAGCATGTTCTCTGTTAGCTCAAGATGAAAAACAAAGAGGTATTATCAATCTTTGTCGATGCATCCAAGTTTCCAATGATTGTTCTTGATTCTACTCTTGCATTGATGATTAAGAGACCTCAGAGCTATAAGCCATCAGGTTCTAATAATAATCTCAGTGGTTTGAAGAAGATTGATAAGTCCAAGTTGTCATGTGATCATTGTGGGGGGATTAAACATACAAAGGAGAGCTGTTTCTTCATCAATGGATTTCCTGATTGGCATCCAATGTATGGAGTCAAACCTGATCCCTCCAAGATGCCAAAACTCAAGAATAAGTACATACCTTCTGCAAACAATAGCACTCTCATGACTGACAATGTCTCAGCTAGCCATGATTGCAGTCCTAATGATCTTACTGATTCTCAGTATCAGCATCTACTCAACCTGATCAATCAACAACAAATCAGTGTTCACAATGATCACATTGCAGGTATAATCACTACATCACCTTGTGTTGCTAGTTTAACTCAGAACACACCTTTTTCCAATGACTGGATCATAGATTCTGGTGCAACTGATCATATCACAAATTCTTTTGAGTCATTGATTAATCCTGTCCCTCTCAATTCTCTTGTCTTATTACCTAATGGTCAGTCTGCACAAATCACTCATAAAGGTACTATCAAACTTACTTCTTCACTGATATTGCATAATGTGCTATATATTCCCAATTTCAAGTTCAATCTCATATCTGGAAGTAAGTTAGCTTGTGATAGTAACCTCTGTCTCATCTTCTTTCCTTCTTATTGCATATTTCAGGCTTTAGTGGGGAAGAAGGTGATGGGGATTGGACAACTACAAGGGCATCTGTATAGACTTGTACTTCCTATGAGTGGTTCTACTACTAGTACTTCATTAACTGTTTCAAATTCAAACTCTCTTTCTCTTTGGCATAATAGATTAGGTCATTGTTCTATCTCTGTTCTGAAGCATATGTCTGATGTTTCTTGTTCTACTTCTGACAATGCTAAGTTTTTGTGTGAGATATGCCATTATGCAAAGCAAACAAGAATTCCTTTTCCTATAAGCTTATCTCATGCTTCTGTTCCTTTTTCTCTTATTCATTGTGATGTGTGGGGGCCATACAAATCTCCCACTTTAAATGGTTGTCATTCCTTCTTGACCATAGTTGATGATTGTACTAGATGCACATGGACATATTTGCTTCATTCAAAATCTCAAGTCAGTCAGTATCTTGCCTTCTTTCTCAAATTCATTTCAAATCAGTTTCAAGCTAAACCACTTGTTATCAGATCTGACAATGGATCTGAGTTCTTCAATTCATCCATTGATTCTATTCTTCTTCCACTTGGCATTTCTCAACATAGCTCATGTGTCCAATCGCCCCAACAAAATGGGAGAGTTGAAAGAAAGCATGACACTTATTGGAAATTGCAAGAGCTCTTCGATTTGATCAGTCTTCCAATAAAATTACGGGGTGAATGCATTCTTCGCCACTTATCTCATTAATCGATTTCCCACTGCTATTCTTGATCATAAATCTCCTTATGAACTTCTCTTGGGTCATGCTCCCACTTCTGATCATCTTAGAGTATTTGGGTGTCTATGTTTTGCTTCCACTTTAAAATCATCAAGAGACAAATTTGAAGCAAGAGCTACGAGTGTGTGTTTCTTGGTTATCCATTTGGAAAAAAAGCTTATAAATTGTATGAGCTATCTTCTCATAAAATAATTCATGCGTAGATGTACATTTCTATGAAGATCAATTTCCTTTCAAATCATCTTCTGCTACATCGATTCTACCTACTCTCTCACTTTTCCATTACACTCTCCCCTTGATTTCTCATTTGATGAGCCCGATTTGAAGTACAACCACCTCTCCTCACGATGTACCTTCTCCCATCATTAATCTTGATGTACCTTCTCCCGTCATTATCTTTTGGGCCTTCTTCACCTACTCCATCTTATCATTCTCACATTCATAATGATGTTACATCGCACTCATACATCCGATTCTTCACCAACTTTACTCGAGTTCTCAACCTCATCATAGACCTCTCGGATCAAAAACAATTCCCATCAAATCTGAGGACTATACAGGGTCTCTTACCTCAATTGAGACTCACTGCACCCTCATCTTCTTCCTCATCTGTATAGCGCTTGCTTGTATCCTCTCTCTAACTATGTGTCATATGCAAATATTTCTCCATCATATCTCTCTTATATTTCTAACATCTCTTCCATTGTTGAGCCTTCTTCTTACAAACAAGTGTTCTTGATCCAAAATGGTGTGAAGCAATGACTTCGAGTTAAATGCTTTGGAACAAAACAACACTTGGTCCTTGCGGTGCTTACCTCTGGCAAGAAAATTGTGGGGTGTAAATGGATCTACAAGGTTAAATACAAGCCGGATGGCTCGGTTGACAAGTCTGAAAGCCAGGCTTGTGGCGAAGGGTTTACTCAAACTCTTGGTCTTGATTATTTTGATACCTTTTTGTTGCAAAGATGACAAGCTGAGAGTGTTCTTGGCCTTGGCTTGCTTCCAAGAATTGGTTTTTGTCTCAAATGGATGTTAGTAATGCCTTTTTACATGGGAGCTAAATGAAGAGGTCTATATGGCTCTACACTCGAGGCTACAATATTCCATCTTCATCCCAATTTCTTTGAGTCCGATCAACTTTGTGGTTTGCAAACTTCAAAAATCTCTCTATGGTCTCAAAGCAAGCTCCTAGGCGGTGGTTTTCAAAGTTTTCCACCACATTACTTCGGTTTGGGTTTGTTCGGTCTCACTTTGTGATAATTCTCTATTCACATTCACCTCTGGTCATCATTTCATTGCCTTGTTAGTCTATGTGGATGACATTCTCTTAAGCAAATGCGATGCTAAGTTGATCTCGAGACATTAAAACTTACCTTCATTCTAAGTTCAATATAAAGGATTTAGGTAAATTGCACTATTTTTTGGGCATTGAGGTGGCTAGGTCTGGCTGGCTGGTGTATGCATTCATCGGAAGAAATATGCGGTTGATATTCTTGCTTGAAGGCTGGTCTTCTTGGTTGCAAGCCATCCAAGATTCCAATGGATTCCAATCATAAACTCTCGGCGAGATGTGGGTGAGTTGATTTCTAATCCTGATGCTTATAGGAGGCGGTGGGTAAGGCGGTTTATCTCGCTATTACAAGACCGGACCTCGCTTACGGTGTTCATATCCTAAGTCGGTTCATGGCTAGTCCCGAGATCTCCTCACTTTCAAGTTTGCTCTTAAGGTGGTCGAGATACTTGAAGAGAGCTCTGGTCAAGGTCTTCTTTATCCTTCAAATGCGAGATCTCGCTCTTGAGCCTCTTGTGATGCTGATTGGGGTACATGTCCTACCACCGGAAGATCTATCTCTGGTCATTGCATTCTTCTTGGGGGTTCTTTGATTTCATGGAAAGCCAAGAAGCAACATCTGTGGCTAGATCTTCGGTGAAGCGGAATATAGGGCTATGGCTAATGTGTGTTGTGAATTAATTTGGCTTGTGTCTCTATTAAAGATTTTCGGGTTGACAAGCTTGTGCCAATCCCCTTGTTCTGTGATAACAAGGCTGCTCTTCACATAGCTTCCAACCCTGTTTTTCATGAAAGGACCAAACACATTGACATTGATTGTCACTTGGTCAGAGACAGAATCAAGTCAGGTTTTGTTATTCCTTCTTTTACATCAACCAAGACTCGGCTAGGCGACATGTTCACTGAGGCTTTGCCTTCTACCTTATTATTTCCTTCTTTATCCAAGCTAAAAGTTTTTGATTTGTTCAAAGCACTTCTAGCTTGAGGGGGATAATATGGAAGAGGGTAACAATCATATTGTTACCAGAAGCGATTACTTACATTAGCAAGGCAGTTAGGTCAGTTAGTTTGTTACAAAGTGTATAATAGCATAGCTATGTAAGGTGTATGTTAGTCTAGCTCAGTTTGTTAGTCTTCAGCTTGTATATAATAGAGAGTCTTTGTAATGTTGATGGAATAATAAGAAAGTTTGTTACAATTTCACTGTACTATAGGTTTTTTCGGTTTTGATTTGATTTTCGTATATTTCTGTTTTTTCTTGCACACCCACTAACGGAGGGAGTAGGATAGAAAAAGAGAAACTAGTACCTTATTCGTCCCGCATCAAGAGACCTATCGTGTATTTGCACGTTTATTAAAAAAAAAGACTAAGAAATGAGTAGAGAAAGACAAGTGGGTTAAGGATATAAATGTCTATTGATGGTTCAAGTGGAAAAAGTAGAGTAGTAAGTATTGATTTTTTGTAATTCTATATAAAGAAAAAAGAGTATAATTATCTAAAACATTATTTATTATTTCAAAAATAAAGTAAGGTATGATTCTTATTAGTATTAGTATGGGACGTAATAAAAATAAAAAGGAAAATAGAACTATTAATTTGGGGCATAGGAAAACAACATTTATTTAGGAGACTTAAAAGAAAGGGATGGGTGCAGGGAGTAAATGAGTAGTCCATTTGCATGTGCATACCGCGCGCTGACAAAAGTCGCCGGACAGATGAGTTTGCGGAAGGTTCCATGCATTGGTACGTTGGTTCGTACTTGAATACTGTCATATCCAATTTACTCCATACAGTAATTTGGTCTTATTAGCTGTCTGAACCCCACCCCCTCAACTCAATCCTTTAACTCTACCCACTGCTCCTATTTGGCCTCTCTTTTATTATGCTTGTCTCCATTGCAGTGGAATGGCTCGGGTAATGATCGAGCCGCCTGCTGCAAGCGGAGGGTTCGATACTTTTTTAATTAATGACTAATATTAATCTGTTCATGTATAAGTTTCACTTTTATCAAATTAATTCTAACCGTCTCCTTCAAATTAAAGATACTAGTACATATGCCCGTGTCCAAGGACACGGGTGTGTTTTTTTTTTCAAATTAATTTTTTTTTTAATTTTTTTAAAAAATAAAAAAATCAGTTACTTAATTAATTTAAGTAAACCCTCCTAAAGCCCACTCTTAGCCCAAGCGCAAAGTCTTAGCCCAAATTCAAAGTCTTAGCACAAATTAAGGGCAAAATAGGAAACAGATTAAATAGTGAGGGCAAAATAGGGAAAAACCCCTCCAAAACTGTTCATAGAACTGTGGGGTTTAATTTATACTATAGAACTGTGGGGTTTAATTTATACTATAGATAGATAGATAGATGTATCTTTATCACCTTGGCCGGCAGGAGGGAGCAGCAAATGCACTGCAGGAGTGGTGCCCAAAATTTATCATTACTAAAGCAATTGTATCAAATACTCCCTCCGTCCCGGCCGATTTAGGATTTTTTGAAATGAAACCACATAATTAAGGGAAAAGGTGCAAATGTTGTGAGTGTAATTTAAAAATAGGAGAGAGAATGAGTGGAGGGAATAGTAAATTATAATGGTGTTGTGAGTATTAAAATAATGTAGGAGAGAGAATGAGTGGAGAGAATAGTGATTTAAGGTTTCCATTTTGGGCCGTCCTAAGTCGGGTGGGACGCCCAAAATGGCAAAAAGTCGGCCAAGGGACGGAGGGAGTATATATATATATATATATACTCTGTCTTATCTCAATGTATTTTTAAATATATATATATATATATATATATATATATATATATATATATATACTCTGTCTTATCTCAATCTGTATTTTTTAAAATAATAAAGAATTTTTATTTCTACCAATCATTTTCTCTTCTATTTTGCTTTTATACTTACAGCATTAATCAATTTACGATTGCTCCATATTCTCTCTCTTATTTTACTTTTTATTAGGGGTGAGCAAAAAAATCGAAAAATCGAAAAAATCAACGCCGATAAATCGTACCAACGGTTAATTGGGTAGGGACGGTTTATGAAATATTGAAAAATTGAATCTAGCGACTCTGTTTGGGATACATGATTTCATGCCGATAATTACTCACACCGAACCATATCGATATTCTTCTAAATAATAAATATTTATAATATTTACTATATTTTTTCATCTATTCAGTTTCCATATATATTAAATAAATACAAATTATCTTCATAAAAAATATTATATATCACTAATTATTTAGTTAGATTTACAAGATTTAGTAAATTTTGTCAAAGCTCAAATATACTTTTCTCTCTCTACCATCGCATGACGCCTATTCTCGCCTCCCCCATCGCAATATCGCATCGCCTCCCATTCCGTCTCCTCTCCTCCTCTAACCTTTCACGCCGCTCCTACCTTGCAAGCAAACCTTCCCTCTCCCTCGGCCATACACGCCCTCCACACCCCATCCTCATCTCAGTCTCCTCTCCTTATTTACGTAACCCTAAATCCAACTACGCGACTTCAATTGTCTTTCACGTTCAAGCCAAGTCTGTAGTCGGCGATCCTCTACAGGTAATCTGTCTCCCTTATTCGATTATCCTTTCTTTAGTTTATCTCTAGTCAAAATAAATCATGTGAATAATAAAAAGTTTATGATATTTTGATGTTAGTTTTGCAATTATTTCTCTGTTGTTCTACTCCATATGCTAAAATGTTTAAGTTTAACCCAAGTTTGACTTGAGCTCAACAGTCATATAAAGTAAAGGTGTCAAGATCGAATATTATCGAATCGACACTTATCGAAGCCGAAAACCGACTACACCGAATCGAGCTAAAATCGAGTGATGGCCGTTTGTTAAACTTAGAAATCGAATACTTTTGATTCGATAACAGTTTTAGTCTAAAATCAAGCCAAATCGTACCGAGCACACCCCTACTTTTTATACTTATAACACCCCTCTCATGCCTGACATTTTCTTAATTGCTGTGGCCAAAAAGTTGATTCGGTTTGAAGGGAAGGGAACCGAGAGAGTATATATAAACAAGATTGTGAGTTTTCCCTCCCTAAAATGTCACTCTCAACTTCTCAAGGGCAAATATATAATTTACATCCGTATCTATTTATATAAATTTATAATAACGTGATTATTGTAATTAAATACACAAATGAGGGCAAATTAGATGAAAAAGGTTAGAAATGTATTTTCTTCCATTATTAAATAAGACAAACAAATCAATAATTTTTATTTTTCAAATAATAATTTTTTAAAAAAAAATATGTACCAAAATAAACTATATTGCAAAGTATGTAACACTAGTTCATGCCCGTGTTCAAGGACAGGTGTGTTTTTTTTTTTAATTTAATAAAAAAAAAATTTTTTTAAGGGCAAAATGGAAAAGGAACAAATATATGAGGACAAAATGAAAAATTCACCGCTTGATACTATTCATTCAACTGTAGAAAACGGAGGCCTTATTTATACTATAGATAGTAACCACTTTTGGTGAAATGGAGTGTGCCAGTTTTACTGTAAAAACGTCAGTAACAAATAACAATACCGACTTTGGATTTCTTTTTCTTTTCGTGAAAACTAAAATTCAATTTTGTATTTTTTTTTTTGAAAATGGTACTCTATGTACCGACTTCTGCTTTGGAAGTAAAGACTTTGTTTGTTTTTAATCCTTTTTGTTAAATCGACATTAATAGTGCTGTTTGCAGACTTTACTAACTCAGATTTTCAGTACGTTTTCTCCCACTCTCATTTTTTAAGAACATTTTCGAACTCAAAGGAAGTCTTGAACTATCTGCTGCTACAATTCAAAACTGTTGCACAGAACTGATCAGGGTAGCAATGATGGCCGATCCGGATGAACACGCTTCTCGAAATTCAATTTAATGTGAGACCTACAAGACAAATCACCGTTAGAGGTGGGGGGCCTTTCCCCCCAAAACCCTCCGACATGAGAATCATTAATCTCATTCATAACATATACTCCCTCTGTCCCAATAGTAGCTTCCCATTTTGCCATTTTGGGTGTCCCGTTAATAGCTTCCACTTTCCTTTTTTGGCAAAGGAATCTTTACTATTTCCTCCACTCATTCTCTCTCCTCATTATTTTAATACTCACAACACTATTATAATTTACTATTCCCTCCACTCATTCTCTCTCCTATTTTCAAATTACACTCACAACATCTTTACTTCCCTCCCATTTTCTTAATTTGCGTAATTTTTAAAAAAGGGGAAGCAATTGTTGGGACGGAGGGAGTATTGACATAATCATTAACATTTCTAGAGAGAGAGAGAGGAGAGAGAAACTTAAACTTGGGACATACCTTAGCTTATGGAGGAAGAGAGTATTTATATGACCAAGACTCATCATTATCATCTTATCTTACTTTACACGTGTCACGCATGCAACGGGGGGAAAATCTAAAAAAGATTTCACTTGGATAAGATCAAGGCCAGAAACTTGACATGTGGCGTGGTCCTACTTGGAGACAATCCATGAGACAATCCACGAGATAATACATGAGACAATCTATGAGACAATCTATGAGACAATACATGAGACAATCATCTTTCTGTCACGCAACAACCCACTTGCTGTCACGCGACAACCAACACATATGCGGGAATCCAGCCATAACCTTATAACTATAACATGACTAGACCAATCATACAATAACCAAACTTTGACGAGATCCTCACGACATATGGGCCCATATAGTCCATATTTGGACTTGAACCGGGTAAATATTTATCGGGCATAATATTTTGTTATGGCACATCACTATCTATGCTTACTCCATTTTGGAAAGGATAAGAAGGATCATAGCAATCAAGGTACACTTTAATCCCTCTCTTACTTTGTAATTTATAATTGGTGAATTAAAATTAGAGTTTATTTATAGATTTTTTGTAGACCTAGTGATAATGTTAAAATTAGAATTTTGACACATGATTTCATTTGTTTAGGAGTAAATATGAATGGTGTTAGTCAAAAATATATGTATAGCTTTAAAATTGCTTAATTCTAATCATAATAAGCATTAAGAGGATTCATAATTTTAACTAGACCAATTAAATTTTTCTATGTATCTTAGGTTCCCGTTAGTGCTAGTGCCAGTGTTTTTATTAATGTAATTTTCTCATAGAATGAAGACTTGAAGACCCTGAAGATTTTCCAAGTTGTAATCTGGTTAACTTGTTATGAAAGTTGCCCCAACCGATTGACCTCTCTAACCGGTCAGGACTGCCTTAGCCGATTTCTTATCAACCGGTTGAATGAGTCAACCGGTCAAGCTCCTCAAGTTCAAAGTTGCTGATCAGCCAAGCTTCTTCAACAAGCTTCCTACCAAGCTTTAAATGTTTTCACCTACTCAGCACACAACTTTGTTGAAGTTAGTAGAACATTTTGCCATAAAGACATTGCTACACCTTGTCAGTAACTCAAAGGGAAATGTCAAAGTTACCAGTACTCACAACAACCTCCTCCATTCAGTGGAAAATCTCTTCATCAAATCTCATGCATTTAATGCAGAAGATATTCTCATTAAATGCTTATCAGTCTAAGTCATCCTTTCAACCCCTTCAAAGACAATAGCTCTATTTTGAAGAACACTATAAATACCTTCATCAGAGCATTGAAGATGGTTGGTGCATTGAAAATCTTTGAGAGTGAGTTTATCAAGAACTGTAAGTGCAATCAAGCATTAAAGTTCAAGGCATTCAAGTCCTACATATTCACTAGATTATCTGTTTAGGATATACACTGTGCACATCAATCAATTTCTGTGAGTGTTCCCCAACAAGACGTAGTTTGGAACACATTGATTGAACACACCACACACCCAAGAAATCAGTTCAATTTGTGAATACATCTCTTGAAAACACTTGATCAATAGTGTAGCACGATCCATTAGAGGTCACTTTACTTTTGGCAGCCTTCAATCATAAGGCTTGCAACTTGTAATAGTATAGAATCATTAATATTGCACTTTTCACAAATCCAAGTTTTGACCAAACTTGGTAGAGGATGTAGCAGTTATTTAACACTGTGAACCTCTTCAAACAAATGTATCTTTTTGTTTGTTTGCTTGCTCATTATTTCTTGTCTAGTAACATGTTGAACTCTATCAACCGGTTACTACCTTTGATTCCTACTAAATGCTTGTTTGTCTTTACTACTGGAAAATATATTGCATGATATTTTTAACTTACTTTTTTTGAAATACCTTGTGTTAACCGATCACTTTGAGTGAATCAAACCAGTAATATTTATCCGCTCTGCAATTGGTTTCCATTGGTTAGCTGGTGATAAGTTACTTGGACATTTTCTAAAGGTTTTAAAAAGAAGTTTGTAAAAAGTTTAATCAGGCTATTCACCCCCCTCCTCTAGCCTGTTTTCCTACCAATTGGGCCTAACAAATGGAGTTCTACTTGTTTTCATGTGCTATTGGGGAAAAGATGAACATCCGTTTGAAGGTAGTCATTTTGAAAATGGGCCAAAATGTGAACTTATGGCTAAAACTAGATGGAAGTACGATAAGTGGATTAATAAGTTATTTAAGACAATTGGGGTAGATCGAGTCAACGTCCAGTTGCAAGTTATTTGTAGATATCCTTACCTGATAGGCAATGGAATTTCAAATTATGTTTCATTTCCAATCGAGGATGATATTGGTATGGAAGTCATGTTTGATGTTTTTGCTCAGTTTGTTGGGATGAGTAACTTACAATTGTATGTTGTGATGAATTTTATTGATAATGTACATGTTGATGAGTTTGAAACACGTGAGGGGTCGATACAAAATGAGTATGTTCATGACATTGATACCTTTCAGATAGGTTCTTCAAGTTGCTACCGATCAATCCCATGAAGGACCACGCTCGTGTCACATGCGTCAGGGATACCCTGTAACATCTCGAACTGGCTCATAACTCAATCTGGAAAATGCCACTCAACATTATCATTGCAGATAAGGGGCACCCTGGTCCTCCATACAGCCTTTCCCTTATGGTAATAGATTGGAAATTCTACACCTCTTTATGAATGCTACCTAACCTAGTCCTCGGTCAGAGATGACAGCTAGTCCCGATAGCCACGCAGATTGTGCCAAGTAATATTTGCAAACGACAAGGGACTCAACCACCTGCATATGAATCAATTTACATAAAAATAATGAGTAAAAAGTGAAGAAATATAAACAACTCATAAGAAAGAAGAAGTAATATGAGTATACACGCAAATCAACGTAAAATCTAGAGAGAAACGCGTTTCTCCATAATTTATGGAGAAACGGGTTTTTTCCATCGCTCCCGTCGATGCTCAATTTCATTTTTACGGGTGGCCTCACACAAGGGTGGCCTCACACAGTCAAAATGACTCTCTCTCTAAACGCAATCTAATCTCTCTAATCTAGGCGCAAACATCAATTGGCTCCTGAATCGTCTTCTTCCTCCAACAACAACAATGGCGATCCTCACCTAGCTCGCCCAAAATCGTCCTCAGTTCATCTGGACCCTTTCCCCCAGTTCGATTACGATAACCTTTTTGCTGGTCGAGCGTTAACCGCTGGATTGCGTTTGCTTTGAGGAAAGACGTTGAGGAAATTGATCTTGATTTGTTGGGCAACATAAGGTTTTGTGAGTATAGGGGAAACAGAGGAAGACGATCACGAGGTCAATTGGCCTTGACGGAGCTCAATTCGCCTTGACGGAAACGGTGATGAAGGGAGATTGAGGTCACCGCGGATCGGTTTTGGTGAGGGAGACGTTGAGGAGCTTTGGTCGTTGCTTGGATGGAGAGGGAGAGAACGGAGGAAGCGTCAATGTTGAGGGAAACAAAGCTTGGATATCATTTGGTAAGGTTCTGGATATCATTTGGTAAGGTTCTCGTTATCATTTTGTAATTTCTGATATCATTTTGTAAGTTCGGATCTCATTTGGTAAAGCTTCTGGATATCATTTTGTAAGTTTCTGGATATCCAGAACCTTTTGAAAGGATATCCAGAAATTTATTAAATGTTTCTGGATATCATTTTGTAGGTTTCTGGATATCATTTTGTAGGTTTCTGGATATCATTTTGTAATTTCTGGATATCATTTTGTAATTTCTGGATATCATTTTGTTAGTTTCTGGATATCATTTTGTAAGTTTCTGGATATCATTTCGTAAGTTTCTGGATATCCAGAACCTTTTGAAACTGATATCCAGAACATTTGGAAAAACACGTTTCTCCATAACTTATGGAGAAACGCGTTTCTCAGCAGACCTACTCGCAAATCAATGGTAATGATAGATCCTGGAGTATAAGATCTCCCTATATCCTACTAGACTGTGTACACAACAAACTCTCCCATGCCCAAAGCTAATATGAAATAGATTTAGTGACACTTAGAAAACATATTCAATCCACTACTACAATGTAATTAAATATAATTGACAAATCTGTACAATAGTCAGGAATCTATCACATCCTTTCGAATTGGGCTTCGTCGCAACACACAACTCCAAATACAAAAAGGACAACAATCACTACAGAAACTGTTTCTTTAGCGACGGAATGACCAGCGGCGGAATCATTCCGCCGCTTTATAGCGACGGAAATTATACTATAGCGACGGAATAATTTTGGCGTCAAATTTTACCGACGGAATTGAATTCCGTCGCTGAGTTCCTCGCTAAAAACGAATATTCGACGAATATTCGTTTCATTACCGCCACTAGATTGGCGCCTAGATTACCGACGGAATATTCTGTCGCTAATACTTTCTCAGCGGCGAAATTATTCCGTCGGTGAAAATTTAATATTTTTTTTAAATAAACCAGCGACGAAATATTTTCGTCGGTGATAAATTAATTTTGTTTTTTATTTTTTTTATTTATCAGCGACGGAAATATTCCGTCGGTGATTATAACATTTAATTTTTAATTATTTTTAATTAAACAGCGACGAAATTATTCCGTCGGTGGAAATAAAATATTTTTAATTTTTTAAAAAAATAAACCAGCGACGGAATATTTCCGTCGGTGATAAATTAATTTTTTTTTAATTTATCTGCGACGGATTTATTCCGTCGGTGATTATAACATTTCGTTTTTAATTATTTTTAATTAATCAGCGACGAAATTATTCCGTCGGTGATTATAGCATTTAATTTTTAATTATTTTTAATTAAACAGCGACGGAATTATTCCGTCGGTGATAAATTATTTTTGTTTTTTATTTTTTTTATTTATCAGCGACGAAATTATTCCGTCGGTGATTATAACATTTAATTTTTAATTATTTTTAGAACTAATTAACAAAATAATTAACTAAAAACATTAAAAATTTAACTGGAAACGTTAGAAAATTGACTGGAATTTCTAAAAACTAACTGAAATTTTTAAAAACTAACTAAAAATGTTAAAAAAAACTAACTAAAACGTTAAAAAATTGACTGAAATTCTAAAAAACTAACTGAAAATGTAAAAAAGCTGACTGAAATTCTAAAAAGCTAACTGGAAATGTTAAAAAACTGATTGAAATTCTAAATAACTAACTGAAAATCTTAAAAAACTGACTGGAATTCTAAAAAACTAACTGGAAACGTTAAAAAACTGACTGAAATTCTAAAAAACCAACTAGAAACGTAAAAATCTGACTGGAATTTCAAATGATTATAACCGGTTAAATAACCAACTGTTAGGGATATAAAGTATATGATTTAGGGTTAGGGGTTGGGGTATAAGTATATGATATTTGAAATTTAGGATTTAGGGGTTAGAGTTTAGGGTTTAGGGGTATAAGTAAATGATTTAGGGTTTAGGGGTTAGGGTATAAGTATATGAGATTTGAGATTTAGGATTTAGGGTTTTTGCTTAGGGTTAGAGTTTAGGATTTAGGGGTATAAGTATATGATTAAGGGTTTAGGCTTAGGGTTAGAGTTTAGGGTTTAGGGGTATAAGTATATGATTAAGGGTTTAGGGGTTGTGGTATAAGTATATGAGATTTGAGATTTAGGGTTTAAGGTTTAGGGTTTAGGATTTAGGGTTTATAGGTTAGGGTTTAGGGGTTAGGGTTTAGGGTTTAGGGTTTAGGGGGTTAGAGTTTAGGGTTTAGGGATATGATTTAGGGGTTGGGGTATAAGTATGTGAGATTTGAGATTTAAGGTTTAGGGTTTACGCTTAGGGTTAGAGTTTAGAGTTTAGGGGTATAAGTATATGATTTAGGGTTTAGGAGTTGGGGTATAAGTATATGAGATTTGAGATTTAGGGTTTAGGGGTTAGGGTTAGAGTTTAGGGTTTTAGGGGTATAAGTATATGATTTAGGGTTTAGGTGTTGGGATATAAATATACGAGATTTGAGATTTAGGGTTTAGGGGTGGTGGTAGTAGCGATAGTAGTGGTGGTAGTGGTAGTAGTAGTAGTGGTGGTAGTGGTAAATGCAGTGGTAGTAGCTAGTGGTAGTAATGCGGTAGTAGTATAGTCAAGTATGTAGGTGGCAAGAGTGGTAGTAGTGGTAGTAGTGGTGGTAGTGGTAGTAGTGGTAGTAGTAGTGGTGGTGGTAGTGTGGTAGTAGTGGTAGTAGTGGTAGTAGTGGTGGTAGTGATAGTAATAGTGGTGGTGGTAGTGGTGGTAGTAGTAATAGTAGTGGTAGCTAGTAGTGGTGGTAGTTGCGGTAGTAGTGGTGGTAGTGGTAGTAGTAGTAGTGGTGGTAGTGTGGTAGTAGTGGTAGTAGTGGTGGTAGTGGTAGTAGTGGTGGTGGTAGTGGTGGTAGTAATAATAGTAGTGGTGGTAGTAGCGATAGTAGTGGTGGTAGTAGTGGTGGTGGTAGTAGTGGTGGTGGTAGTGGTGGTAGTAGTTATAGTAGTGGTAGTAGTGGTGGTAGTAGCGGTGGTGGTGGTGGTGGTAGTGATGGTAGTGGTGGTAGTGGTGGTGGTGGTGCATGGTGGTGGTGGTAGTAATGGTGGTAGTAGTAATAGTTGTGGTGGTATAGTAATGGTAGTAGTGGTTGTGATAGTAGTGGTGGAGTGCGGAGCCTGCGTGGTGGTGCAAGTGGTGGTGGAGGTAGTAGCTGCAGAGGAAGGCGGTAGCGGCAGTAGAGTAGTGGTGGTAGTGTGGTAGTAGTGGTAGCGGTAGTAGTAATGCGGCGGTAGTGCCGGCAGAAATGGGTAGTAATGTGTAGCGGTATAATAATGTGAGCTGGTGAATGTGGTAGTAGCATGGTAGTAGTAATAGTAGTGGTAGCTAGTAGTGGTGGTAGCTGGTAGTAGTAGTAGTGGTGGTAGTGTGGTAGTAGTGGTAGATGGTAGTAGCTGCAGTGGTAGTAGTGGCAAGTGGTAGTGGTGGTAGTAGTAATAGAATGCGGTGGTAGCAATGATAGCAAAATGGTAGTAGTGTGCGCAAGTAGTGATAGTGGTGGTAGTAGTGGTGGTGATAGTGGTGGTAGTAGTAATAGTAGTGGTAGCTAGTAGTGGTGGTAGTAGCGTTAATAGTGTTGGTGGTAGTGATAGTGGTGGTAGTAGTGGTGGTAGTAGTAATAGTTGTGGTGGTATAGTAATAGTGGTAGTGGTAGTGGTAGTGATAGTAGTGGTGGAGTGGTGGTGCGGCGGGTGGTGGTGGTGGTGGGTAGTAGTGGTGGTAGTGATAGTAGTGGCGGTAGTAGTAGTGGTCGTAGTGTGGTAGTAGTGGTAGTGATAGTAGAGTGGTGGTGGTGGTGGTAGTAGTAATAGTAGTAATAGTAGTCGGTGTTAATTTATTTTTTTTAATTTGTTTAGCTCTATTTTTTATTTTATTTTAATTTATGATTTATATATTTTTCAAAAATAATATTTATTGACTTATATTTATTTTTTTGAGAGTAATTTGTTATATTTTATTTAAAATAATTTTTATGTTTTATATAAATAAAAATATTGATACTAATTAAATTTAAATTAATTAACATATACCGGTTGAATAATTTCGTCGCTGAGTTTATTTAAACCAGCGGCGGAATTTTCCGTCGGTGGTACATGCCAAGTCATCAATCCCGGTGATTACGTAATTACCAGCGGCGGAATTTTCCATCGCTGAGGTAAAATATAAATAGAAATCGTTTACGCCCTAATTAAACTCTCATCTCTCTCTCTGAAATTACGATCGCTCATCTCTCTCTCTCTTCCCTCACCGAGCTGCCGCCGTCGCCTCACTGCCACGATCTCTCACCGCCGCCGCCTCACCGCCGTCCCTCTCAACTCCACCGCCACTGCCGTGTTAGGTATGTAAACCCTTGATTTCCACTTCCACTGCCACGATCTCTCACCGCCGTCGCCTCACCGAGCACAATAATGTGAAATAGACTGTCCATTGCCTTAATCTTTTTATTTTAATAATTGAATTGTTATTCTTCGTAATTGCGTTTGTTTGGTTTAATTATTGTGTTTATGGAGGAAATGTGATTGTGATTAGAGATTGAATCGTGATTGTGTGCAATTGTTTTTGTCTTGGTATGTGGTTTGATGTGTCTTGGAAGGATGCAAGGTGTTTGATACTTTGTCTGTGTGATAATCTATTACTTTGAAGATTGAAGTTCTTTATGCTAAACTGCCATTCTAGTATTCCTGGTTGAATTGTGATTGGTTTTACTGGTATAGGTACATATGTGTTGGCACTTTTAACTCATTTGACTAGTATGATTGAACCCCTTATGACAGTGGAGACTTTTTAGCCGACTCAGCTACCATTCTTGCTCAACTTTATAAAGAATTTTAAGCTAGGTGTGGTAGTCATGTTGGGGAAAGAGTCTCACAACCATATATTGCTAGGGGTTCTCTTCGAGCACGTTAACGCAGAAGACAACCTTCCTTTTCCATTAGCGCAGCAGCAACAATTTGAAAGGAAGAAACTACCATAAATTGCATGACTACCAAGTACCTAGTCAAAGAATGATAACTCTTCTCCAAAATTCTTTCAAGGCAATTATAATTTTCAAGTGTCACTAGTGCTTCTAGTTTAAAGTTTCTAAAATCTAGTTCATTAGAGAGAATAAATGAGAGTTCAATTCACAAAAAGGGTACCAAAAATGAAAGGAGGAGGGTTATTCTTTCTTGTTTTGTAGTTGAGGAGGTAAGAGATGCGGCCGTTTCGACCATGTTGTTTCGCCTTGCCTTGGTATTTGCTTGTCCCACTCGCATCCATCACATATTTATGTAATTGTATGCAACCTTTTTCTTTGAAATCTGCCTACTCGAAAAGAAAACAAACAACAAAAATGTAGTTTCTGCCTTGCCTTGGTATTTGCTTGTCCCACTTAACAACCTCCGTACGTCCTAACGGAACAGATGTTCTCTTTTAACAACACAAAATTATCTCATAATAGTTGATAAGATGTGAATTTAATAGCTTTGTTGAAAACTTGTATTTTGAGACGTAGAGAGTAATATACTCTGAATGCAACAATGTTAATCCAAGTGGTAAGCATTTGATGAGAGGAGAGAAGCAAGAAATGGTGAGTGTGCTCTGTCAACGATTGTTTTAGTTTATTTGGTGAGTGTGCTCTGTCAACGATTGTTTTAGTTTATTTGGTGAGTGTGCTCTGTCAAAAAAATAACACGATGGATTGGATTAAAATTGAATTGAATTGAAATAATGTGAGCGAGAAACATACCTCTTCCTCGTGACCTATGAGTCGACAGCTTAATTGATACTCTGTGGGTAATCGATTTCCATGAATCGGAGACTAGTCTCCGATTCCAGCAGAATCAGACATTGGTCTCCGATTCATGGAAAACGATTACCCGGAGAGTATCAATTAAGTTGTCGACTCATAGGTAACGAGGACGAGGAAGATTTCTCGCACACATTATTTCAATTCAATTCAATTTAATTTTTAATCAAATCCATCGTGTTAATTTTTTTTTCTTGAACATTTAATCTCAGGAGCTATATGTATTGTGAATATATTGTTTTCTATTGTTAAAGTTGTATATTTTAATATTTTTAGTGTATTTATATATGAGTTCTAGTAGAGCGGGCAGGAAGACACGCCCCGTGTACACATCTATTACTGGACGCAACCGTCCCGATCTGATACAGGTGCTACCGGTACTGATGATATCGACCCTACACATAGTAGTACCAGCTCCTCCTCTGGGGCCGATACTACTCATAGTCCTACTCCTGTCGATTCTGAGGGGAGGACGTTTCTCCGAATATCGCCACATTATGTACAGTAAGTAACTCTTCATTAATTTGATATAAGTTGGTTCCTTTTTTTTTATATATAATTCATTATTTAAATTAAAATGTTATTGTATAAATATACTTGGCAGGTTTATAGATGCATACCCTAACCCCGGGACAAAGATTGGGCAGTATTGGCGGTCTCGGGTCATGCAAGAGTTTTGGCCCAACTGGAAATCATTGCCACGGGAGGAGAAGGAGAATGCTTGGGAGGAGTTTAAGGTAATGTGTTAATGGTTTTTATTTAAAACTTAAATGTTAGTTTGATATTAAAATGTTATAATTAATAATGAATATACTCTTTTAGTTTTGTAATTTTATCATTATATGTTGTAGTTGAAATTTACATGGACGCCGGATATTGACGAGGCGTCGGTTAAATTTGTTTTCACGAAACAGTGTTCGAAGTTATTTCGGAATCATATTGGTAACATATTTATCTATCCTTAATTAGTTTAATTAACAATGATTATACTCTTATAATTTTATAATGTTATCATTATATGTTTACTAGATATTCATATTTTTTATAGGTACCACGAAGTCTAATTATTATATTAAGCGGTTCGCTGCGGGATTAGCGCCCTTGACACCTCCTTGGATGACCAAGGAGGTGTTTCGTAGCTTTTGCAAACATTGGTCGTCGGATGAGGCGATAGCTATCGCCCAACAGGCTCGGGCAAATAGAGCAGGCTCCTCGGGGTCGGCGACAAAGCATACGATGGGGACGATACCAGTCGGCGAGCATCACTACTGTAAGGTATGTATGTTAGTTTAAATGTAGTGTATGCATGCTTTGAAATTAGTTTATATACGTATGTTAGCTGGGGAGCCATTTTGATGCTATGAAATCCATGATTTTAGTTTAATTGACTTTGAAACCAAAGAGGACGGTTGTATGCACGTTGTTGGTGGGTGTTAGTGTAAATGATAAGAAATACATGGGGTGTTAGTTTAAATGTAGTGTATGTATGCTTTTAAATCAGTTTATGTACGTATGTTAGCTGGGAGCCAAGTTGATGCTATGAAATCCATGGTTTTAGTTTAATTAGCTTTGAAATCAAACAAGACAGTTGTATGTACGTTGTTGGTGGGTGTTAGTGTAAATGATAAGAAATACATGGGGTGTTAGTTTAAATGTAGTGTATGCATGCTTTTAAATAAGTTTATACCATTTCAAAATAATAATCTCGCTTCTTTTATTTATAGGAAAAGGAACATGGCCCGTATGTCAGTTTTTTGGATGTTTTCGTTAGCACCCATGTTTGACCTCCTACATCGCCCGATCAACCTCCGCAATGGGTTGACGATTGCTCTGCATTGGCCTTTGTAAGTAAACTATCATTAAATGACTTGATTTTGAATATGTAAATTTATTTATGTACATTGTGTATATGATTATATTTGTTTATTTTATTTTGACAGAGTACATATCAAGCCGCCGTTGTTCCCGAAGGTATTCCTCCCGGCCAGCCCGTTCCTTTCGTGCCTGAAGTTTGGCGCTCGATCACCTCGGATGGACATCCAAAGAGAGGAGACCGAGTGTTAGGGATGGGGGATCACGGGCTGCAATGCCCATCGACGTCGACCGGCCGTCGGCCAAATGTTTTCACGCCCGATACTCGGTATGCTTCGAGGATCGACACTCTGGAGGCTGAGGTGGCTGAGGAGAGACGCGTGGCTGCAGAGGCTAGGGCACAGCTTTTGGAGGCTCAGACGCAGCGTCAGGCGGAGAATGATCGGCGTCAGGCGGAGAATGATCGGAAATTTGCGATGTTGATGGCCCAGATGCAGAATCTGCAGCAGCAGGGTAATAATTTCCAGCCTCCCCAATCCCCCCCGAGTTGATTTCGTACTATTTTATACTTTTTTGTAATAACATTTGTGATATTTGTTTGTAATAACATTTTGGGTACTGGGATGTCCCCGCCCCGCCTCCCCACCGATTTGGTACCATGAGCCCCCAAATTTGGTACTATGATATTTGATTTTTAGATTTATAGTTTTAGTTTTATCAATTGAATTGTTATATCAGGTACAAAAAAATTGGTTAATTGATATTTTAATTTTTTTTTTATTTTATTGCATTATCAGCGACGAAAATTTCGGTCACTGTATTAATTAATTTTAATTAAAAAAAAATTTTCCAGCGACGAAAATTTCCGCCGCTGTGTCAATTTAATTTATTTTAATTTTTATTTTCACCGGAGGAATATTCCGTCGCTGGAATAAAAATTTATTTAAATTAAATTAAAATAGCGGCGGAAATTTCCGTCGCTGAATTAATTTAATTTAATTAAATTTTTATTTCAGCGACGGAATATTCCGCCGATGAAATTAAAAATTAATTAAATTAAATTAACTCAGCGACGAAAATTTTCACCACTGAATTAATTCATTTTAATTAAATTTTTAATTTCACCGGCGGAATATTCCGTCGCTGAAATAAATATTTAATTAAAATGAATTAATTCAGCGGCGGAAATTTCCATCGCTGATATCAAAAGATCACTGACGGAATATTATTTCCATCGGTGTATATCGACGGAATTTGGTCCGTAGGACCATAGCGACGGCCTGACAGTGGCGGACCACCGATGGAATTTTTCCATCGGTGATTGACTTTAGCGACAGAATTTTTTACTTTAGCGGCGGAAATTTCCGCCGTTAAAACATGTTTTTCTGGTAGTGAATTTACTGCCCCAGCTGTACTTACGTATCTCACAATTTTCCTTAGCAGTGGGAGATACATCATCTTCACTCTGGTCCTCGGTCAGAGATGACAGCTAGTCCCGATAGCCACGCAGATTGTGCCAAGTAATATTTGCAAACGACAAGGGACTCGTCCACCTGCATATGAATCAATTTACATAAAAATAATGAGTAAAAAGTGAAGAAATATAAACAAATCATAAGAAAGAAGAAGTAATATGAGTATACACGCAAATCAATGGTAATGATAGATCCTAGAGTATAAGATCTCCCTATATCCTACTAGATTGTGTACACAACAAACTCTCCCATGCCCAAAGCTAATATAAAAATAGATTTAGTGACACTTAGAAAACATATTCAATCCACTACTACAATGTAATTAAATATAATTGACAAATCTGTACAATAGTCAGGAATCTATCACATCCTTTCGAATTGGGCTTCGTCTCAACACACAACTCCATATACAAAAAGAACAACAATGTACTTCCCCAGCTATACTTACGTATCTCACAATTTTCCTTAGCAGTGAGAGATACATCATCTTCACTCTGTTATTGCAAAGTGAAGATGATGTAACATACCGCTTCAAGGAAAAATATAACCTCGAATATACATGTCAATCTTAAATTGGGGACATCATTGCATGAGCTCTTCGAACTCAGGGAAGTGTTCTATAGCCCAACTAAGAGGCAAATACTGCCTCTCATGTTCTGGGCAAATGGCGTAAACCCTCGTAACTGTGAGCATATCTCACTCCATATTTCCGCTATCTTGGTGATTTTAGAACTGGTGACAGCTTGTCCATCTAGAGGAAGGCCGCATAACATACCAAAATCCCCCAAGGTGATCGTCATCTCCCCAACAAGTTAGTAAAAACTTCTATGGACGCCATAGCTCGATCAAAGCCCCAATCATACTTGAAATGACCCAGCTTAAACACCTCGTAAAATTCAACGGCATAAAGTCCTCGCTCTATCCTAGGATTCAACTTCTAAGGGAGCTCCGTACCACACCTAAATCTTATTCTCTCAACCTCTCGTTTAACCCAAATGTAATTAGAACGATGTGACTGTTGTGAATTTGGTGGTACCCCCGTTGCAATCAAGACAAGAAATCAACACACCCACAAGCACAATAATGGAAGAATCACACACACAAGAACACAAGAGTTGTTTACCCGGTTCGTTCAACACATGAACTACGTCCGGGGGCAATTTCCAAGCCAATATTGTATTAGACACCTTCTAATATGTTGCTACTACAACTACCAATGTGTTCTAGGTCGTATCTATGCTTATATAGTAATACAAGGAAGCCCTAAATCAAAATTAAGAAGAGTTCTAATCAAAATAGGAAACAAAATCAAACTGCTGCTGAAGACCCGGGCATAGCGCGGTCGCTCTGGCCCCCTAGCGCGGTCGCACTTCACGCCAGAAACTCCTTCACCCTTGTTCGACCTCCAGCGCGGTCACCCTTGATAGAAGCGCGGCCGCCCTCATCGACAGTAGCACCTCCGACGAGTTTCCCCCTTGACCTCACCAACTCCTCCGACTTAGACCCCTTTTCCTCATAGTTTAGGACTCCAATCCCAACAATCTCCCATCGGAGACTAAACTAATAAGCATAGAAACACCCATCAACTCCCACCACGGAGTAATGACCTTCGAACACATTTCCCCCATATTGGCTTGACACTACCGAACCACCTGCTCAAGTACTAAGGCGAGTTGAAACCAAGCGACGTTTCAACCTCTCCGTGTTAGATAGTTCTTGCCTCCCCAAATCAGCTTCTACCTTGATTTCTCCCCGCAAGTCTAACTTCGCCTTCTCCCTCCAGACCCACCTTCCTCGCAATGCTTCCCCTTGAAACTTGGACACACCTTGTTTCTTGCATCGTCTTCTTTTGGCCTGATTACGCTCTCTGTTAGGGCACTTGGACTTCCACACCACGTTGATCAACTTTGTGTCCTTCCTAACATACCGTTTCTTGATGTCTCTCCTTTCTACACCAATAGGCCGGTTCTTTAGCCTCTTGCTCCCACCGGAACGAATGTCGACATTGTAGGTAGAGTACAACATCTTCCCCTTAACCCCATGAGCTATCACCTTAGCCTCTTTTGTGACTTCCCAAGACCCACCAATGAAGGTCACACTATACCCTTCACTGTCAAGTTGTCCCACAGAAATCACTCTTCTCCTCAAATCCGGAACATGCATCACATTGTGTAGTTGTAAAACAGCCCCGTTAGGTGTCTTCATCATCACATCCCCCTTACCTTTGACCTTCAATGGCTGACCATCACCAAGATAGATAACCCCAAAATCTCCAGTTTTATACCGCTTCATTGATTCTGCATCCCCACTAGCATGATAAGAAGCTCCAGAATCGAACACCCAATCTTCACCCGACTGCTCCTCTCCTAGGATTAATACATCCCCACCATCATCCACCACGTGTGCACTACCACCTTTACCCGGACAGTCATAACTGATATGACCCAATTCGCCACAATTGTAGCACTTGACCTTTTTCCCCTTTTTCGGTCTTCCCCTATTTCTCTCCACCCTGAGTGCAGCCCCTTCTACGGAAGATTCTCCCCTTTTCTCTTTCCTTCTCAACTCCTCTTGAAGGATGAGATCTCTAACCTCCGTATACACCAATGCTGTTTTCGACGTACTAATCGTTGTGACAGTAACCTCCCAACTATCAGGCAAGGATTTTAGTAGAAAACAAGCTAGCACTTCATCGGAGAAATTAATATCAACACTTTTCAATTGGTCCACCATACCTTTGAAACTGCCGATATGACTTGCCGCTGTCTGCCCCTCTGACATCTTCGCATTCGCAAACCTGTTTATCAAATGCACCTTATTGATATTAGACGGCTTCTCATACATGCCTGACAGCGTTTGTAGCAACTCCACCGTTGTCTTGACCTCCATAGCGTTTCGTGCAACGTCGTCGGTTAGAGCGCTCCTCACCGTTCCTAATGCCTTCCGATCTAATGTCTCCCAATCCCCTTGTGACATGTCTTCGGGTTTCTCCTTCAAGGGTTTATGAAGATCCTTACAATAAAGGTAATCTTCAATCCTTGTCCTCCAGAACGTGAAATTCACACTGTTGAATTTTTCGATTGATTTCTTCATCTGATTGCTTCACCAAGTCCCCAAGAACGCGATTCAAAATTAATCAACTAATGAAAAACTTTGAATCCTCCGAACCAATGCTCTGATACCAGTTGTTGTGAATTTGGTGGTACCCCCGTTGCAATCAAGACAAGAAATCAACACACCCACAAGCACAATAATGGAAGAATCACACACACAAGAACACAAGAGTTGTTTACCCGGTTCGTTCAACACATGAACTACGTTCGGGGGCAATTGCCAAGCCAATATTGTATTAGACACCTTCTAATATGATGCTACTACAACTACCAATGTGTTCTAGGTCGTATCTATGCTTATATAGTAATACAAGGAAGCCCTAAATCAAAATTAAGAAGAGATCTCATCAAAATAGGAAACCAAATAAAACTGCTGCTGAAGATCCGGACGTAGCGCGGTCGCTCTGGCCCCCTAGCGCGGTCGCACTTCACGCCAGAAACTCCCTCACCCTTGTTCGACCTCCAGCGCGGTCGCCCTTGATAGAAGCGCGGCCTCCCTCATCGACAGTAGCACCTCCGACGAGTTTTCCCCTTGACCTCACCAACTCCTCCGACTTAGACCCCTTTTCCTCATAGTTTAGGACTCCAATCCCAATAGTGACGCCTATAAAGTCAATATAGTTGTATTCATTGGCCCGAGATCAACGAAGAGTTCATGTTAATGTTGATCCATTTGAAACTCACAAATACCATAGTAACATTTCTAAAAAATACAAAATTTAATTAACAACAAATTTGTTTAAAATAGCTATACAATAGTTTCATTCTTTACAATTCAATATGATGACGCCAAGCTTTTTAGGGTCAGGAGCGGTTCAAGGATATCTGGCTAGGATATTTTGGTGGTTGGATTGTACCTAGATCACAACACAAATAAGCACCGTTAAGGTCAAAGTTGGATGTTACTCCAACTCAGGCCCTCGGGTGTGAGAGTAAGAATACTGAGATAATAAGGCTTGGAATACCTTGGAGTGTGTGTGTGTGTGTTTAGGGTTTAGAGTAATATGGCTTACTCGATATATTTGGAACTTACCTTGCCCAAGGGGACAAAGGCCTTCTATTTATAGGCAATGTAGTGGTGCTTGTTAAGGTAAGCAATGAGATCAGCCCTAGGGGGCACTTTGGTATTTGATCAGCTACACGTGTCCGCAACTAATTGGCCCTGTCAGGGAGGGAACATTGACTGTCAGAGGGGGCATGGCTGAAAGGGCCATGAGCCGTGTAGATGGCTTGGCGCATTAAATGAAATAGTAGGCGCCTGACTGAGCCGCATTGAATGCGTGATGGGGGAGCCGGCAACTTGCATGTCAGAGCGAGTAGTTCTAACTTGCTCGGTAAGGCTTCGATATTAACCGGAAGCGTACATGTGCCCGCGGTCAACATCGTGGCCGCGTCAAAGGTATTTGACGCGGCACGTATGGAGCGGTCATGTCTCCTCGGGCGGTACGGGTCCCGCGGACATACAATTCGGCACGCACTCCAATGGTCGCAGTCGTGCGGCACGAATATAGCGGTCGATCCTTCCGGTCTTTGATAGGATTAATGCGGGAGGGACGCGGTCTTGACCTCAAGGGCCTATCTCGTCCGCGGTCTTCCCCCGGCTCTGGGTGGATTGCCACGTCACTGGTTCCTTGGACCAGACCGAGCGCGGGCCCGGTCCAGTAGATCCGGGATCATCAATGGCCCCTAGCTCCGAGTGTGATTATTTATGGTCTGAGCGAGGAGGTACTAGAAGCTCGGTAGGACTAGATCGCCGCTTTGGCGAGCACCAGTGTTGGCGTTTTTGTTGGTTGTTGCTTGGCCCCATGGGCCTATGGGAACGTTCGGGAGGCACCAGTGAGAGACACGTGGCCCCTTGCATGCTGTGCCTCCCGGTTAATCAAGTGGGCCCCTGGGCAGATGAAAAGATGGGGCGTGGTACGTACAGGGGTACGTGTCAGTCATCCAAGGGGGGTAATAAATGCTCAATCGGCGGAATTTTCGAATTTTCAAACGTTTGGAGACGGTTCAGGGTCCGAGGCATGGTTTGTGGGCTAATTAATACGGGTTAACGGGTTAACCCTTATAGGTAGGCCTTATAAATACCAAACCCTTAAACCTCAAACCCTTTTTACCGTTTCCAAACCTTCAAAGAGCCCTTGAGAGAGAATTTCTTGCTGCAATTTCTGTGCTAGCGTTCTTCGAATCCAACCTTCAAGTCTTTTTTCGTAAGTAATTTTGGGGTGTTCCTTCTGTGTTTCTTCTTCATCTCTTTCTGTTTTTCTTTTCTGGGTTTGGTAGAATGACTACTCGTGAGTTTGGACCCCGCCGTCCCATAGAATTAGGAGATGGATCCACCACTGATACCTTTGCCGTTTGTAAACGGACGGGGGGAATCTTTAGGAAGGTAGGGCTAGGGTGGATAAGGCTATCCTTGCATAGCTTCTTGTATTTCTGTGAGAAAGATGATTGGGGGCCGTTCGTCCCACCCCGATTGTGGGAGGCCAAGAGGAAGTACATTTATAACCGTGATGTCGGTGTTGGGGGATCACCGTAGGCTAAGAAATTTTGTAATGGGGGTTTTGTGCGGTGTTTCCCGAGAGAGATCAAGCTAACGCCGTTGAATTAGTGAGGAGAGCGATTCGCGTCCCCGAAGTAATTTGTGACTGGGAAAAGTGTGAGCTGATGGATCCTGAACAAACCAATGCTTCGCGAGCACCGGGCACGGACCTGAATGACCCTTTGGACGTTCTGCCCCTGAGGACCATATTTCCCGATGTGCCCGCGGCCCCTAATAACCCAATTGACCTGAGTAGCAGCAGAGCCGGAGCCTCGAACTTTGAGACTACCGGAGGCGGGGAGAATGAGGCCGGTAACCTCTGCCCGCGGTGATGCCACCGGTCTCTTTGGCTCGTCGAGCTCGGAGACCGAGGAGGATGACCGCGAGGTTGAGGATAGGAGGGCCGCGGGGACCTCCAAGAGAGCTAATGAGACGACGAACATAGTCGATGCCTTTTCGACCCCCGACTCCGGAGGAGGAGATAGTGGTGGCCCCTGGCCGGAATAAAGGCAAGAGGCCAGCAGCTGAGGTGAACCCTGGTCCTGGCCGCGGCCGCGGTAAGAAAACCAAGGAGGTGGCTACTATTGACTGGGAGGAGGACATATATGAGATCTATAACGTTGACCGCAACGCCTTCCGTGTCCACTCCCTGGGCCATGTCCAAATAACGGATAAGGAGAAGCTGCGGCCAGAAACCATAGCAGATGTCCGCGAGGACAACAGAGCCTGCGTCTTCTATGGGGCCCAGTTTAAGAATGGCTTCGAGGTCTGCTGACCCCTTCTTTTACTTCTATCTAGAGTTCAACCATCGCTCGCCTACGCACTCCGACTCCTAACGCTATCGTGGCTATTGTTTCCTTCATAGCAAGCATTCTTAGGTTATGAGCCTTCCCTGTCCGGGCTCTATGCCTATTATCAGAACCAAATCAGCCGGGGTATTCTGAGCTTGAAGACTAGGAATTACTCTACCAGGACCTTCTCTCCCCCCTCGAACAAATTTGACCAATAACCAGAGGGATATTTTGGTCATTGAGTCCAGATTTGGTTGGCCCTTCTCCAAACCCTCAAGTCCAGTCCCGATGAAGGTGGCCGCTAGTAGTTATCCTGACCCATCCTCCGCCGATGCCATGCGATGTGCCTTAGAGAGACATTTGGCCACGTATCTTGACCGCGGGGAGGAGCCCGTTTATGATGTGGGTTCTATAGTTGAAGATGAGCCTCTTTTGATCTACTCGGGGGTGGCTCCTCGCAGGGAGGGTGCCCCACATGCCCCCAGAGTAGAAATAGAGCCCTTGCCTCGTGACCCTGATTGGAGGGTGCACGAGCACTACCAATTTGAGGCCGACTGTAGGACCTGTATGCTGGGCGCCGAGTGCGATCCTCCCGAACTCATCGGTCTCTGATTCCTTTTGTAAAACTGTTGCTTTATTTTGCCTTTGATTTTTTTGAACTGTCTTCTAACCATTTTTCTTTTCCTCCAGAGTAGATCCCGAAGAGTACAATTTCTGATGGCCCCCTTAAGTGCTGCTCAGTTGAAGGCCAAGAATATGAAGGCCAACAAGGAAGCTGCTCAGAAGAGGCATCATGAATTGGGAGGTATCCCGGGCAAGGACAAGACTGTGCCCGTGATGAGTAGGAAGAGCGGGGATCCCTTGTCAGCTCCCAAGGTTATCCCCACCACGGAATCTCGCTCCACCCCTGTGGGTCCTCCCCACCACGCCGTCCGGTTCCCTCTCCAGCGCACTATCTCTTCCTGGCCATCTCGTGGATTCCCTAAGAGGAATGAAAGGGATGAGGAGGAGGGGCAAGGGCATAGGAAGCTCCGTAAAGTTGGGGATGCTCCTCCCTGATTACCACCGCCCACCGGCCATCCACTTCTCCCCATCGGGGTCAATCTCGCTCGGCGGCTTATCCGTGGCCCTCTCGACCACCCGCGAGGAGACTCGCCGTCGAAGAAAGTTATCCGATGTGCCCGCCGTGGATCGCGGTGGACATTTACACCCGAAATTCAGCCAATGCCTCTCCGTGGGGATCGGGGCCGGGTGAACCGTCTCTACTCCCTGACTTCTACAAAATGTAGTTGCCGAGGAGAATGCCTCCGCCCGGTGGGGGATATAGGCCTCGCTCCGACCGAGGTAAATGATCGCTCTTTTCTTTGCCTTCACCCTTTCCCCTCTTTCAATCTTTTGTCTAATTCTCACTCTCCTTCCCCCGCAGTGAGTAATAAGGTGCCGCGCCGCTGGAGAGCTGCGATACTTTGTCCGTCGATGTGGAAAACAAGACTTCCATTTTGGCGGGCAAACTCCGCGAGCTGAATGCGGCTCAAGAGAGGGTTGGGACCTTGAACTCCTTTCTTGATGCCAAGGATAAGACCATCTCCACTCAGAGGCCGATCCGAAGGGTTTCCAGGAGAGGGTGACAGAGCCGAGAAGGCCCTTGAAAAGGCGAAGAGTCACGGATGAGCTCCGCGGGCATAAGGCCGAGTGGGAGCCTAGGAATAAAGAGCTCGCGGCCAAGCCGGAGGCCATGAAGGTGACCGTGGACACCTTGGAGAAAAAGGTGGATGAGTTGTCCGAGCAAACTCGCTCCCCTACAAACGGCTGGAAGCGAGGGGAAGTCCGCCTCGACGATGTCCGCAAGGAGGCGGTGGAAGAATATAAGAACTTCGAGGAGTTCAAAACCGGCTCCTTGCGGAGAATCTTGCTCGCATGAGGCCGGGGTTCTGACACGTATTCGAACTGCGGCCACGGCAAGTTTTCTCGTGCGTGAGTCCGTCGTGATTGGCTCTCTTGCTGCTGCAGATGATGAATGCCTCGCCGGCATGCGTTAGTTCCTTCGCCCGAGGATGAGGTTAAGGGCCCGGATCTCGTCCGCAGCCGGCCTCCTTGCCTCCCGTGGCCGAGGTGATCGCCCTTAGCCTCATCGCCGAGCCGGATGAGCCGAGGTTCGGGGAAAACCCTATACCCCGGGAAGCCATAGCTCGCGTCCTTCCAAACGGGCCTCGCTATTGGTGATCTCTTTCCTCGCCGGGCAGCCCCGCTCCGCCTCGCCGAGCCTACCTCCGACCCTATAACGGACTTGTTGGTGAATAGGCTTCCTTCTCCAACTCCGGCTTCGTAGGCGGGCATGTAATGACTCACAGAGTCCACTGAGGCCCCCAAGGATCAAGCTCCCTTAGCATAGGTCTTTTTTGTTTTTTCTTTTTTGTAATAGATGGTAGGACCCATGTAAATACTTATTTTTCCTTAATACAAGAATTTTTCCTCCCTTCCTGTATTTGTTTTATCTTAATTGCTCGTCTTGTAGGCTTTTTTGAGTATTTAGCAATTTTCGAGCACCTTAGTACTTGCCTTCTTGCTTCATACTTTTTCCAAATGCTTTTGACTAACAATTAAATTTTATACTTCCTTCGCGGTCAAAAGCTTAATAGGCCCTTTGCCCGCATTCTTTGAGTTTTCCTAACTCTTTATTCAAAACTCCTTGAGGTTTTTAGTGAGAGTCAGCCCTATTTTTCTGTGACCGCGTTTGTTTAGCCTTGTGGCAAATTTAGGGGTCTTGACCCCAGTTTGTCTATTTGGCTTTGTTAAACTCTTTTGATCACTCCCATCCATTTACACTTATTCCCAGCCTTGCGAGCCGTGGTGTAAGTCAAAAGCAGCCAAGGCAAGCTACTTTCATAGGGCATGTAGAAGGTGGCCGTGAGGCTATTGTCTACGCAATGTAAAGGTAGGAGCATATTTAGCATAGAGGCCCTTTAACCCCCGGCATCTCGTATTCCCTTATTGGAGGTTCACGCTTTTTGACCCTTTATTCAAAACCCCTCGAGGTTTTTTGTGAGGGTCTCATGGCGATCAGTGAACGGGCTTATATGTAGGCCTTTGTCACATACATGCATACGAGTAACGGCCCTAACGAGGACCTTCGCGCACTCTAAGCGGGGCGGACTTTCGGTCTTTTGTCCCCGCCGGCATCTATATCCACTTATTTTTGGTGGTGTCACACGGCAGACTGAGTATCCTCCCCGCGATCTAGTACGGACGTAATGGCCATTTCGTACATATATAGGCTCATGGATCTTAAAGGAACTTTGCGCATCAAGCAGGTAGGAGCTCATATGTTTGCTCTTTAACCTACCGGCATCCGTCATGGGCATCCACTTTAGCTTTTGAGGCTGGTGGGAATAGGTTTTTGCATCAAAATATGATGATAACTTCTCCTTATATATATATAGTTTATACTCCCTCTAAAAATTACAAAGATTTCAAAAGAAGTATCTTTTAAGGTGGTCGCTATTCCAAGCGTGCTTAAGCTCTGCTCCTTCCTTTGGTCGCAGTATGTAGGTACCCTCCTTGACTATTTTGGTAACCTCATATGGTCCTTCCCATTTCGGTGACAGCTTATTGAAACCAGGTTGGGCCCCTTGGACCTCTACGCTTTTAAGTACCTGATGAGTGGATTTGATACATATCTTTTGCCTATGTTTCCGAATGCTTTACAATGATTTTTGATGTATTTAGTTTAGTTTTGATGTCATTTGAGAGATATTTTGTAATGTGAGGTTGTGTGAGAAAACTACGCACTTTGAGGGTAATTTTGGCTTTTTCTTTGTAATTGGTTGTGGAATCTCATGGAGCGTGCAAGTTAATTGTCAGTGGAAAAAGGGCAGCAAATTGGTCGAGGTTCGAGCTCGGGGTCAAACACGGTCAAGGGACGAAGGCCAGGTCAAAGCTGAGTCAAAAAGGGGCAATTCTGCATTTGGCACGAGTGAAGCACGACTGAAGAAGGCCAGAGAACGACTTGGGAACGAATGGAGTCAAGCCAATTCCAACTAGCTACTCAGAACGAGTGGGCACCAGTGGCATGACTCGTTCTCACGAGTGGGGTTCATGTACAACTACAGCAAAGTTACTCAGAACGAGTGGAGGGGTCTGGCACGAGTCGTTCTCACGACTTGGATTGAAGGGCACGACTCGTGCTAATTAGCACGACTCGTGCCAGGACGCGTATTGTGACGTCGTCACGGATTTTGGAGCAGATTTTGATGAATCTTCTTAATTCCTTTTCCTAGTTTATTAAGGACTGCATTAAGGAGTATATATACTCCCTTTATTATTATTATTAGGTGGTACTTTTCATATTATTTTTCTTGCTTAGGTTTTTGAAGGATTGAAGGATTTCGGGTTTTTAAGGTTTTTGCTATTTTTTCAGGTTTGATGTATTGTTATTATTCATACTTTGTGATCGTTATCATGAATATGAGTAGCTAAATTCCCTTTTCATGGATTGGATGTAGTAATTGTGGAACCTCTATGCTAATTCAAGTTTGAATTCTTCCAAACTCTCTCATTCTTGTTTGATGAATTAATTATCATTCTTTTATTTGTTTTAGACTGTTGAACTACCGTGGACAGTTTATTTAAAGCACCCTAATTCATCAATTAGGTTGGATTGTTGACCTACCGGAATACAATACAACTTAGATTCATATATTTCTTGTGGACTTAATGAGTTTCTTGAATGTTATTTTGACCTACCGGAATTGATAACAAGATAGAAATATTGGGGTTGCAATCCGCACACCAAACGTCCCAACCCTTAACCAAGTGAAAGAGTCTTTGAATGAGATTGTTATTTTTATTATCAAAATCATTAGCATAGAGGGGATGCAATTATGAAATCCAATCCATGAATTTCTTTGATCTGATTAAATCCTAGTTTATTGCTTTCTTGTTTTCTTCAATTAAATAGTTTAATTTCTTGTTTTAATATTTTAGTTAATAAACCAAATCAAAAACCCCACTTTGTTACTTTGAGCATTAATTAAATTTACTTGTTAAAACACACGAGTCTCTGTGGTTCGACCCTTACTATTGTACATTGCTACTTCGGTGACTTGTACACTTGCAAGGTTTTTATTACACAGTGGAATTTTCTTCATCAAGTTTTTGGCGCCGTTGCCGGGGACTTGTTGTGTTTTTTTAACAAGTTTATTTAATCGGTGCATGTTTGGTCGCCGGTCATTGGATCCTAATTTGGTTCTTTTGAACGACGATATAGACAAAATTGAGAGAGGCATTCCCTCTACTCAAGTGAGCGAGACTGATTCTGAAACTTCTGTCACCGAGACAGAGGTAACTTTGAGTGAATTAGAAACTTCTTCCACCGAGGGAGAAGAATTTGAAATTGATATGGCTTTGCAAGCACCCACCATGGATGCCTTCTCTAGGCCGCGGGTGGACACGTCTGTGTCATGCATTGTGTTGAATGATGCAACTAAAAGTTACGAGGTAAAAGGCCATCTGTTTAACATGATTCCTCAGTTTCATGGCCTCGCCTCTGAAGATTCTTTGAATTTCTTGAGGGAATATATGATGATTGTGTCTATTTTTCCATTGAGAGACGGTGTGACTGATGAGCACTTAAGACTAAAATGTTTTCCCTTTGCTTTGAGGGATAATGCTAAGAAGTGGCTCATGTTGCTCCCACCTAGGAGCATTAATACTTGGGATGAATTGCATGATATATTTTTGAGAAAATACTTCCCACATGTTACACTAGCCACCTTTAGACAGAAAATCATTGGGTTCACACAGGACTCATTTGAGGCATTTCATGAAGCATGGGACAGATTTAAGATGCTCTTGGTGCAATGTTCCCACCATAATTTTCCTTTGCCTTTATTGCATCAAACTTTCTATGGGGGCCGACACAAGCCGATCAGTGCAATGGTGGATAACGCAATGTGAGGCTCTTTAGGAGCCAAAATGGATGAGACCCAAAATCTTTTGAGAGATTAGCATCTAATTCTCAACAAAAGGGGTCAAGGGGAAAACAAATGGTGTGAATGGAATAGGAATGAATGATGAGCTTTCAAAACAAATTGCACTTTTAAATCAAAAATTTGATACGTTGGCCATGAGTAGTACTTCCACTCGCTTCCAACGTGTCATCTCGTTGGTAATGCCATGCATGATAGTTGTGTAACTTGTGGATCTAACACCCATTCTTATGAAGTTTGCCCCACCACTAGTCCCCATTTGTATAATCATGAGCAGTGCAGCGATGCAAGGATATATGCAGAGGTTCTCGCAGAACAATCCATTTTCACGTACATACAATCCTCGGATGGGGAAGCACCCTAATTTTTCGGGGAGGTAATCAATACCGAATAAACCTCTCCATCCCCAACCACCACCGCAGGGGCCTTATAAAAGGAAGAAAGAGCCTTGGGAAGAGGCGATGGATCGGATGAGAGCGGAACAACTCCAAGCAAGAGCAGTAATGTAAGAAGCAAAGAACAATCAAGCCGCCGCAATGAAAAAGTTGGAGACCCAAATGGGTCAATTGGCTGAGGCATTACAGTGGACGACAACCGGCACGTTTCCTAGCCAAGGGGAGCAAGCCAAGGCCATCTTCACCCTACGTGGTGGCAAACAGGTAGACAATCAGGTAGCTTCTCCTTCTTCTCCTCCTCCTACATCCCCTCTTGTTGATTCCCCTGTTGTGTGAAACCCGAATGTGGAAAATATTGTTGTTGAGGATGTTGTGTCTGAGGGTGAGGGTACTAATGGATTGGGACAAAATGTGAATGTAGAAAAGTCCAACCCCAAGCCATATGTGCCCCCTGTTCCTTTCCCGGACAGATTCTTGAGGAACAAGCTTGATCACCAAATGAAAGAATTGATTGACATGTTTTCAAAAGTTAACATAAATTTGCCTTTGTTAAATGTGATCAAGAATGTTCCTGCGTATGCTAAATTCTTCAAGGAAATTAATTCCAAGAAAATTCAGTATGGGAAAGATGAGAAATTGTTTTTGGGAGAGAATGCGAGCGCTGTAGTCAAACATAGTCTTCCACCGAAAATGAAATATCCCGGGAGTTTTCTAATTTCCATCACTTTGGGGGATTCTCACACGGTGAGAGCTATGCTTGATCCCGGAGCGAGCATTAATCTGTTGCCTTATTACATGTATCTTGAGTTGGGTTTACCCGAGCTAAAACCCACTATAATGGCCCTACAACTTGTTGATAGGTCCATTAAAAGACCATTGGGCATCGTAGAGGATGTTTTAGTTCAGGTTGGGTCATTGATTATTCCAGTTGATTTTGTGGTCCTAGAGATGCCTCGCGGTGAGGGTAGTCGCCGTGATTCACCCATATTGCTTGGGAGGCCATTCATGGCAACGACCAACACCGTGATCAATGTTGGTAATGGTACTCTATCTATGACCGTCGCAAATGAAAATATTGAAATAAATGTTTTTGATGTAATGAAAAATGCGGTGGGTCATGATGAGTCTTGCATGTTTTTTGATGAGTTTGATGAGGTTGATGATTGTGTGCGTGAGATTGCATGGCATGAGAGGGATTGTAAGGAGTTAGAGACATTGATTTCAATGGGCGGTGAGAAAACTAGGGATAATGCGGATGCTCAACTGATGGCTGTGGATAAGGCCGACGAGCACCATCCTAGTGATGGCCCATTTCACCCCCTAGGCCACTTCAATGAGAAGTTGGCGCCTTCTATTGTGATTCCCCCAGTCGTTGAGTTGAAAACTCTCCCATCAAATTTAAAATATGCATTCTTAGGAGAGGGAGAGACTTTACCTGTCATAATTGCATCTGATTTATCCACGGAACAAGAGGCCCAATTGATTGCTGTTTTGTGTGAATATAAAGAGGCCATTGGGTGGACATTAAAAGACATTAAGGGAATTAGTCCCACGATGTGCATGCACAGAATTCATCTCTTGGATGGTGCTAAACCGTCTAGGGAGAGACAACGGAGGCTGAATCCTCACATGGAGGAAGCCGTGAGAAAAGAGGTCCTGAAATTGCTAGATGCGGGTATTATTTACCCGGTGGATGAAAGTGAATGGGTAAGCCCGGTACAAGTTGTACCAAAAAGATCGGGCATCACTGTAGTCCAGAATGAGAAAGGTGAGGACGTGCCAATAAGGGAAGTGACCGGTCTTAGGATGTGTATTGACTTGAGAAAACTAAATGCTGCGACCAAGAAAGATCACTTCCCCTTGCCTTTTATTGATCAGATGTTAGAGAGGTTGGCCGGTCATTCTTACTATTGTTTTCTTGATGGCTTTTCGGGGTATAATCAGATTGCCATAGCCCCTGAAGATCAGTCCAAAACCACCTTCACATGTCCTTTTGGCACATATGCATTTAGGAGGATGCCTTTTGGGCTTTGCAATGCACCTGCGACATTTCAAAGGTGCATGACCTCCATTTTTCTGATATGATTGAGAGGTGTGTCGAGGTCTTTATGGATGATTTTTCTGTTGTAGGAAATAGTTTTGATGATTGCTTAAAGAACTTGAAATCTGTTTTGAAAAGATGTTGTGAAACCAACCTGACGTTAAGTTGGGAAAAGTGTCATTTTCTTGTAAAACATGGTATTGTTTTGGGGCACATTGTGTCAAGTAAGGGGATTGAAGTTGATAGAGCTAAAATTGATGTGATTGCAAAATTACCTCCCCCAAATTCGGTCAAGGGTGTGCGAAGTTTCCTAGGGCATGCGGGTTTCTATAGGCGATTCATAAAAGACTTTTCAAAAATTTGTAAGCCTTTATGTAATCTGCTTGCCAAGGATACGGAGTTCATTTTTGACCAAGAGTGTGTTGATGCTTTCAATTTGCTTAAGGAAAAGTTGACATGTGCCCCCATTCTTTCTAATCCCAATTGGTCTCACCCTTTTGAGATCATGTGTGATGCCTCGGACTTTGCTATTGGGGCTGTTTTGGGACAAAGGATTGATAAATTGCCTTCCGTTATCCATTATGCAAGTAGAACACTTAATGATGCACAACTGAATTATACCACAACTGAAAAAGAATTTCTAGTCAGTGTTTGCATTGGAAAAGTTTCGTTCTTACTTGCTTGGGTCAAAGGTGATAATTTTTTCTGACCATGCTGCATTGAAACATTTGTTGAATAAGAAAGATGCTAAACCTCGGTTGTTGAGGTGGATGCTTTTGTTACAAGAATTTGATGTTGAGATCCGTGACAAAAAGGGGACTGAGAATGTGGTAGCGGATCATTTATCGAGGCTTGAGGACTATTCGTATCTTAATGTCGAGGAGAATATGATTCCGGTTAATGAAAATTTTCCGGATGAACAACTTCTTGCCATACATGTCCAAGAGCCTTGGTATGCAGATTTTGTAAATTATTTGGTGTCTAACATGATCCCACCACACTTCACTTATGACCAAAAATGTAAGTTCAGGTCTGATGTGAAATACTACATTTGGGATGACCCTTATTTGTGGAAGATATGTTCGGATAATATTGTGAGGCGATGTGTGCCTGAGCATGAGCAAAAGAGTGTTTTGAAATTCTGTCATGAGCTCCATTGTGGTGGGCACTTTAGTGGGCAAAAGACCGCTAGAAAAGTTGTTCAATCTGGTCTGTATTGGCCCACAATTTTTAAGGATGCTCAAGAGTTCTATAAAAAGTGTGATAGATGCCAACGTACCGGTGGCATAGGGAAGAGAGATGAGATGCCGTTACAACATAATCTTATTGTTGATATTTTTGATGTTTGGGGCATTGATTTTATGGGTCCGTTTCCGTCCCATGGCTATTTGTACATTCTTGTGGCTGTTGATTATGTTTCAAAGTGGGTGGAAGCCATTGCCACCCGAACTAATGATGCTAATGTCGTTTGCAAGTTTGTTTGTGAGAATATTTTCAACAGGTATGGCATGCCACGGGCAATAATCAGTGATCAAGGTACTCACTTCACCAATAAGAGGTTCAATTTAGTGTTGAAAAAGTATGGGGTGGTGCATAAGCTTGCTACAAAGATATCATCCCCAAACTTCGGGACAGTGGAGGTGAGCAATCGGCAGATAAAGGGTGTTCTTGAGAAAACAAAGAAGGCCCCAACAGAAAGGATTGGGCACTAAAGTTGGGGGATGCATTGTGGGCATACAGAATCGCGTATAAAACACCAATTGGAATGAGCCCGTATAGGATTGTGTATGGGAAAGAATGTCATCTCCCGATGGAGTTCGAACACAAGTCTTATTGGGCGGTCAAAGAATTGAACATGGACTTGAATGCAATGGGAGAAGCGGTTGCTCGCACTTGATGAACTTGAGGAGCTCCGACAAGAGTCCTATGAGAGTGCTAAATTGTACAAAGAAAGGACCAAACGCTATCATGACAAACACTTGAGGCCTAAATTTCTAAGTCCTGTATGAAAGTCCTTCTTTTCAATTCAAGGTTGAAATTGTTTCCGGAAAGTTATGTTCCAAGTGGTATGGGCCCTATGAAGTGGTTACCGCTTTCTTCATTTGGGGCGGTTGAAATCAAGGATTTGAAAAGTGGGAGAACCTTCAAGGTGAATGGACATCGTTTGAAGCCATACTACGAAGGGGTTTCAATCTTGGAGATGATAGATGTGATTGAGTTGGTGGACCCGGAGGTGGCCACCTAGTTCCGTTGAGGCATAACGTCGAGCTTAACGACTATAACCAAAGCGCTAGTTGGGAGGCAACCCAATGGAGGTAACATTTACTGTTTTCCGTATTTTCGTTCTTCGCCTCGTCATCGTCGCATTGGAATTGTGTTGTGTCTTTCTTGGTCTATGCCATGAGGACATAGCATGATTTAAGTGTGGGGGTGGTGATATTTATTTATTTATATAAAAAAAAAAAGTCTTCCGCTTTTATTTGTCTTTTATTTCGTAAACGTGTCGAACTACGGTGACCTGAGCCTATTCTTGTGGGTAGTCCGCCCACATTAATGGGGACGTAGGCAACGAAAGTGCGGTCAAAATTTGTGTCAATTTTGGCATACAAATGGTCTAGCCAAAGACATTAAAAAAAGGGCGGCTCACCGGGAGACAACCCGGATTTGTATTTGTATTTTTTTCTCATTAAACAGGTGCTACTGAAAGGTATTTCTTTTGTTTATTGATGTGCATGAAAACGTGCGTGGAGGAGCCAAAGTCCTGGGCCAAAAAAAAATGAAAAATTGAAAATTGGCCCAGGCAGAGCACGACTCGTGCTCCTGAGCACGAATGGGAGCACGAGTGGGAGAAGTGCTCGTTCTAATCAGAACGACTTGGCCATTCAGTCACGAGTCGTGGTCACGAATTGGCAAAGGGGCACGACTCGTTCCAAATAGAACGACTCGTGCCAATTTGAAATTTAAACCCATCTTTCCCAATTCCCTTTCGCCGTGCTCCTAAACCTTTCTCTACCAGCAAACCGCCGCCCCTTTCTCCCTCTCTCTCTCTAACCCTAAATTCAAAAACCCTTCTTCCTCTCACTAAAATCTTCCCATTAAGCCCTAAATTCTTCCATTATTAACCCACCAAATCCTTTTCCCCACCCCATTTAATCCCTCTAAACCAAAAATTTAAGCCCAAAATTACTCCTTTTGGTGATTTCTTAAAGGTAAAATTGATTTTCAAGGTGGAGTTGGGTTGGTCGATTGCTTGATGTGGATGGCGGATTAGAGCAAATTTCTTTGAGGTGTGGTACTACATTGGCGTTTCCCTTCCTTTTCCGGACAAGTTCTCAAACTCCGGTGACTTTCCGGCGACTTCTCCGACCAATTTTCCGGCGAACTCAAGTGTTCAAAGGTAATTTTTGTTTCAGTTTCTGCCGTTGATTTTAAGTGTGTTGGTTGTTTGATTGGCGGATTTGGAGGAGGATTGGATTGTTGGGATTGTTTGGTTGATAGTATTGTTTTGCCTATTTTGTGTTGATCTTGATTGCTAATGGGGAGAACAAAAGACAAAGGTAAAAGTGTTGATGCTCAACCTAGAAAGAAAAGAAATATTGTTATTGAGGAGCCCCCTCGAGTTCCCGACGATTTCATGGGCTTAACTAAGTTAACGGACTCTCAAAAGAATAAATGGAGAAACTTGGCAAATGGAAGGGTTGTTCAAGTGACTAGATTTTTATGTGTGGAAACACTGCAGAAGTTGGGTCTGTATGATTTGGTTGCGGGTTTGTTGAATAACATTGGATTGGGTAGATTTTTAGGCAAGAGTGCGGGGGTTTACAAGAGGGTGACGCTTGAATTTTTGGCAACCTTGGAGAGGAGGGAGGAAAATGGAGTATGGAGTGTGCGTTTTAATATAAATGATATCACAAGGACTTTGTCGTATGCTGCAGCTAGAGAGTATTTGGGTGTGAGTGAGCCCAGAGGAGAGTGGTCTGAGAGGGATAGGACTGTGGAGACGTTCTTCTTTGAGTTGACGGGCAAGTATATGCAAAAGCCCTATGTGGTGATGAAGACTCTTTCCCATCCGGCGTGGAAATTGCTCTATAGAGGGTTATCGATGACGTTTTATGCGAACGGGGAGCCAGCTCAGATGAACGCATTGCAGTTCGCGACTATGGAGTGTGCTTTGTCTTCCAATACTGTGATTCCGGATTGGGTTGACCTATTTTTCAGGCGATGTGAAGCTTTGGGAGTCAATGGGAATGGAAATATTCCGGTGGGTGGCATGGTGACATTATTGGTGGAAAATTTTGTTCGTAATCACCCGAGATCGGTAGGCAATGCGGAGGGGCCTCTATTTTATGATCGGTTCTTTCTATACCGATATGACACCTTTGAGAGGATCTCGGTCCAGAATGATGCCTTGACGTTTACTTATGGTGGTGATAGGAGCTTCAGGTGTGCGCGCGCGTGGTCTTTCCCTATGGTCCATACGCTCGAGATTGGAGGATGCCATTTGTTGCGGGCAGCTGACATTGCGTGACTTGAAGAGAGATATGGGTGAAAGAGTGAGTGACGAAGAGGAGGAGCGGCATGAGCGACGGGGTGACGAGCGACGGGGTAGTGATGACCATCGATGAGAGAGCAGCTGCACTGGGACTAGTGGAGGCTTTGCCAGCGCGCTAGGCGGGATCGATCAAGTATGGCGAGGGCCTTTGGTAATTGGGGTGATATGAGAGCATATTTGGATGCTCGATACCGGAGAGAGATGCAGGAGGCGAGAGAGGAGATATAGAGAGGAGTGTGAGGCTCCTGGGAGGCACGTAACTTGATGTGGCGCACTCGATTTGATTATGTGGATAGACGTTCGGATGCGTAGGATGACAGATTGGAGGCGTGGGAGGACAGGCTGGATACTACGAATAGAATGGTATTTCGGCAACGACTTTGGATGCAAGACGGTTCGAGCCGAGACAAGACGCGAGCCGATCCCGAGATGAGCATTTTTAGGAGATGATGAGGAGAGGCGTAGGCGGAGACAGAGCGGTTGGCCCGTGAGGCCCGGTTTCCGAGATGGGGGCTTCGGCCGAGATATTGAGGGTACATTTTCTTATCCCCTTCCCTTTTTTTTTTACATTTAAACTGTCCTGTTTTATTTTGTGCACACATTGAGGACACTGTGTAGTTTAAGTGTGGGGGAAGGGCGGTGCCTTTTATTGTATATATATATAAAAAAATATCCAAAAATAAAAAAAATAGAGTGGCTAAGTGAAAACCCGAAAGGGCACTTAGGCAAAAGGTGAGATTTTGAGTGATAATATCTTTTATTCACCGGCGTGGAGGTATAAGGGGGAGCTAGGAGTTTGGGTAGGATTATCTTTGGTGATGGAGGTTCGTGTTAGAGGCGTTAGGATAGAAATCCTCGTGCACCTTGGAGTAATAAGGGGGGTTGGAGAATAGCACGAGGTAAGTTTTTGTTAAGTATTCCTTGTTCTTAACATTAACTTTTGACTGAGGGTGTACATTGTGTAGTGTGAGCAAGTGTGGGGGAAAATTTAAGACATTTTAGTTTCCCCCCACTATATTGTGAGGGCCCTAGTTTGGACGTTCATTTTATTATGGAGTTTGATGTCAAGCTAGGGTCATTAATTTTCTTTTGGGGAGTCGTATGGAGACGGAGTTTTGTACACTCCGGTATCACATTTTGATTGATTAGTATTGGTGGCTAGAGGAGGCTAGGTATCATTTTCTTCCACACATCTGCTTTAGACCAATTTTAGATTGGAGTTAGGATATTACTCAGGGACGAGTAATGGTCTAAGTGTGGGGGAATTTGATGAGTGGATTTGATACATATCTTTTGCCTATGTTTCCGAATGCTTTACAATGATTTTTGATGTATTTAGTTTAGTTTTGATGTCATTTGAGAGATATTTTGTAATGTGAGGTTGTGTGAGAAAACTACGCACTTTGAGGGTAATTTTGGCTTTTTCTTTATAATTGGTTGTGGAATCGCATGGAGCGTGCAAGTTAATTGTCAGTGGAAAAAGGGCAGCAAATTGGTCGAGGTTCGAGCTCGGGGTCAAAGACGGTCAAGGGACGAAGGCCAGGTCAAAGCTGAGTCAAAAAGGGGCAATTCTGCATTTGGCACGAGTGAAGCACGACTGAAGAAGGCCAGAGAATGACTTGGGAACGAATGGAGTCAAGCCAATTCCAACTAGCTACTCAGAACGAGTGGGCACCAGTGGCACGACTCATTCTCACGAGTGGGGTTCATGTACAACTACAGCAAAGTTACTCAGAACGAGTGGAGGGGTCTGGCACGAGTCATTCTCACGACTTGGATTGAAGGGCACGACTCGTGCTAATTAGCACGACTCGTGCCAGGACGCGTATTGTGACGTCGTCACGGATTTTGGAGCAGATTTTGATGAATCTTCTTAATTCCTTTTCCTAGTTTATTAAGGACTGCATTAAGGAGTATATATACTCCCTTTATTATTATTATTAGGAGGTACTTTTCATATTATTTTTCTTGCCTAGGTTTTTGAAGGATTGAAGGATTTCGGATTTTTAAGGTTTTTGCTATTTTTCCAGGTTTGATGTATTGTTATTATTCATACTTTGTGATCGTTATCATGAATATGAGTAGCTAAATTCCCTTTTCATGGATTGGATGTAGTAATTGTGGAACCTCTATGCTAATTCAAGTTTGAATTCTTCCAAACTCTCTCATTCTTGTTTGATGAATTAATTATCATTCTTTTATTTGTTTTAGACTGTTGCACTACCGTGGACAGTTTATTTAAAGCACCCTAATTCATCAATTAGGTTGGATTGTTGACCTATCGGAATACAATACAACTTAGATTCATATATTTGTTGTGGACTTAATGAGTTTCTTGAATGTTATTTTGACCTACCGGAATTGATAACAAGATAGAAATATTGGGGTTGCAATCCGCACACCAAACGTCCCAACCCTTAACCAAGTGAAAGAGTCTTTGAATGAGATTGTTATTTTTCTTATCAAAATCATTAGCATAGAGGGGATGCAATTATGAAATCCAATCCGTGAATTTCTTTGATCTGATTAAATCCTAGTTTATTGCTTTCTTGTTTTCTTCAATTAAATAGTTTAATTTCTTTTTTTAATATTTTAGTTAATAAACCAAATCAAAAACCCCACTTTGTTACTTTGAGCATTAATTAAATTTACTTGTTAAAACACACGAGTCTCTGTGGTTCGACCCTTACTATTGTACATTGCTACTTCGGTGACTTGTACACTTGCAAGGTTTTTATTACACAGTGGAATTTTCTCCATCAGTACCCAATCTCCAACTGAAAAACTCCTCTTATTCACCCTTTTATCGTGGTGTTTCTTCGCTTTCTGCTTGTAGTTCACCATTTTTTCATATGCCCGCATTCTCTTTCCTTCGAGATCGTCCAGGTCACACCTTCTGTTTGCCTCGTTTTGAGACTCGTCGAAGTATGTGACTCTGTACGAGGGTAGGGAAACCTCAACTGGAGCCATTGCCTCTGACCCATACGTGAGCGAGAAAGGAGTTTCTCCTGTAGAATTTCTTATAGTTGTGCGGACAACCCATAATGCGGTCTGGAGCTCGTCCAACCATCGTCCTCCTCGCCCCTCCAAATTTTTCTTTAGGGCGGTCAGGACTAACTTATTTGCGGCCTCAGCCTGGCCGTTTCCTTGAGGATAGGCAACTGCAGATTTGCGGTGTTGTACTTTCATTCTCTCACACTCCGCGGTGAACTTTGCGGAGAACTGAGTGCCATTGTCTGAAATTATTGCTCGGGGAACTCTAAATCGGCAATAGATGTGGTCGTGGACGAAATTGATAGTGTTCTCCTCGGAGATGGTAGCTAAGCCCTTGGCTTCTGTCCATTTAGTAAAATAATCCACGGCCACAACATCATACTTAATGTTTCCTCTAGCAGTTGGAAATGGTCCAATAAGATCTATCCCCCACGTATCAAACGGCCACGATGGTACTACCAAAGTCTGCTCTGTTGATGGTAGTCTAGGAATGTCCGCAAATCTCTGGCACTTATCACACTTTCTGACGTACTCTTGTGCATCCCTCCTCATCGTGGGCCAAAAGAAACCTTGGAATTTGATTTTGTCTGAGAGAGTGCGAGCACCTGGATGTCCGCCACAAACTCCTTCATGGACCTCATAGAGTAAGTTGGTGACCATGTGAGTTTTGACACATCTTAGTAAAGGCTTGGTGAACGACCGTCGAAAAAGTACCCCTTCGAGGATGAGGTATTTCGCGGACACCGTTCTGATGGCTCTAGCCTTTACTGGATCCTCGGGGAGGGTCTGCCTCTCGATGTAATCCTTGATCTCATCTACCCAGTCCCTTACTTGATCCTCAAGATTGTTTATCTGAATTCGATCTATAGCAGTTCTTTCTGAGAACTCAATCTGGCAATCTGCTTCTAATTCCTCAATTTCTTGATCGGTTATTCTGGAGAGGAGGTCAGCTTCCACATTATCCTCTCTCATGACTTGGTTCAGCTCATAGTAGGTGAAATTTTTGATGAGGGTTTTTGCAAGGCCACAGTACTGAGTTAGTACTGGGTTGATAGTATCATACTCCCCCCTAATTTGATTAACTATGAGCTGAGAGTCACTATTGATCTCTATATTCTGAACTCCCAAGTCTCTTGCCAATTCCATGCCTGCTATAACCGCTTCATACTCAGCCTGATTGTTAGATGCCTCGAACTTGAACCTTAAGGCCCTCTTAAATTTCTCCCCGCAGGGTGCGATCAGAAGTATGCCTGCGCCACTTATTAGCTTGCTCGCAGAGCCGTCCACGTATAAAATCCATACCTCCTCTGGACGCTCCCTTGGTTGTATAATTTCTGTGCTCGGGCTATTTGGGACTTCTTCAGATTCTGTCCGCTTTCTTTTTCCCAGGTCGATGTCCGCCATTCTGAATGATGATTCTACCACAAAATCTACTAAGGCCTGCGCTTTGATTGTCTTTCTCGGGGAGTAGGTGATGCGGAACTCGGTGAGCTCGATAGACCAAGCTAGCATTCTCCCAGGGACTCTGGTTTGTGTAAAGCGTTTCTAAGCGGGGCCTCAGTCAGTACAGTTATAGGGTGCGCAGAAAAGTAAGCTCTTAATTTTCGAGCGGATACAAGCAAGGCGTAAGCTAACTTTTCTATATTAAGGTAACGCCCTTCTACGGCGGACAACGCCTTAGATACATAATAAATTGGTTTTTGGGAGTTATTATCCTCCCTTACAAGAACAACGGCCTCTTGCCGGATCGATGCTTGCTAAAAATGAAAAAGCTCTTCCAGGGCATACCGAAGCTTTGATAAATTGGGTTTGCCCAGGTATGTCTTGACTTCTTCAAAAGCTTGATGGCATTCTTGATTCCACGCAAATTCATCGGGCTTCTTCCCCCTTTTAGAGTTTTGAAGAAGGGAGGCATCTCTCTGTACCGCGAGATGAAGCGGCCAAGTGCGGTGATGCGACCATTGAGCTTTTGTACATCCTTCACGCAAGCAGGAGGTTTCATGTCCAATAAGGCTTGGATTTTTTCAGGATTAGCCTCTATCCCTCTTTGATTGACCATGAATCCGAGGAACTTGCCCGCCTTGACCCCAAAAGCACACTTAAGGGGATTTAGCTTCATGTTATTACGGCGCAAGTTTTTGAAGGTTTCCTCCACGTCGAGCTCGTGGGAGTTTTCCTTAGTCTTTATAACCATATCGTCAATGTAGGCCTCAAGATTTTTGCCCAGTTGGTTTTTGAAGACCAGATTGACCATTCGCTGATATGTGGCTCCTGCATTTTTTAGCCCGAAGGGCATCATTTTGTAGCAATAAGTCTTGCCCGCAGCGATGAAAGCAACGGAGCGGACATCTTCAGGAGCCATTTGGATCTGATGGTAGCCGGAGTATGCATCAATGAAGCTCAATATTCTGTGGCCGGCTATAGAATCCACTAATCTGTCTATGCGAGGAAGAGGGAAGCAGTCTTTGGGGCATGCCTTGTTGAGATTCGTGAAATCAACACACATCCTCCACTTGTCGTTGGATTTTTTGACCATAACCACATTGGCAAGCCATTTTGGGTAGGTAATCTCCTTTATTATCCCCGCTTTGAGTAATTTTTCAACCTCTTCCTTGATTGCCATTTCTTTCTCCGGAGAGAAGTACCTTGATTTTTGATGGATGTTTTTGAAGGATGGGTCATCATTGATTTTATGGAGGATCACGTCCTTGCTGATTCCTTGCATATCCTCCACCCTCCAAGCGAACACATCACAATTTGCTCTAAGGAACTCGATGAGTATCCTTCTCTCCTCGCAGTGAATTTCCAGCCCAACCTTAACAGTTTGTTCGGGAAGTGGGGTTGATGACCACCTCCTCGAGCTCGTCGTTAGGTTGAAGGTCGCTGATTTCACGATTGTGCAAGGAGTCAATGATAATAGTTGGGGGGTTGACCTGAGCTCCGGTCAGTGTTGCCATAGAGTATATGACATCGCGGTCAATCTCTCCCTCAATTCCTCGATCAATGTATCCTCCCTCAATAGGGGCCAACTGTTTGGATTTTCTGCTCGTCTTGAGCTCCACCTTAGTGGAATGGAAAGAAAGCATGCCAATTGGAATGGGTGGCGGCACAAGTGCTAGGGCCTTCCCTTTCTTCGTTTTGTCCTCGCCCTCTATCTGCGGGCAGGATGTCTGGCCTTTATTTGCCTTTCTCTTCTCCTCGAGTGCTCGGAGGAATCTCCCGGGCTGGTTCTTGATGGTAGCAACCCCGCCCGGGGTGTTAAATTTCACCCTTTGGTGGGGAACGGAAGCAACTATTCCCAATTCGGCCTGAGCAGTTAGGCCGAGAATAGCATTGTATTGGGAAGGAAGATCGACCACCATGAAAGTGATTTTGGCCGTCTTATGCATGGGTTTTTCCCCAATATTTACTTCAAACACAATCGTCCCCTTTACCCCCACTGCGTGATTTGTGAAGCCTTCCAACATGCACGCATAAGGAGCCAGGTTAGCCTCGATCATCCTCATGCTAACCAACGTGTGGTAGTAGAGGATGTCTCTGGCCGCGCCTGTATCAATTAGGACTCGGTGTATGTTGGCCCGGTTTATCTTCATTGGGATGGTAATGGGCTGAGTAGAGTGGAATAGGGAGGAGGCAAGTTCACTCTTTTTGAACCCTATTTCCTGCTCTTCTTCCGGAGTCATGGGGGGAATCAGAAAAACTTTTTCCAAAGTGCGGATTTGAAGGGAGAGTTGTTTATTGGAGGGGGGCTCCTCGCCTATGAAATGAATGTCATAATCCTCCAAGTCCTCATCATAGTTATCTCTCTCATTCCTTTCGGGGCCACGTGTATTTCGTGCCCGCTGCTGGTTATTATTGTTGGGGGCATTATTGTTGTTCCCTTTAACCCATTTGGGTCGGTTCCCGTTATTGATTTTCTGTTTGGATTATTCTCTTTAATTGGAAGCAATCTTGATCAGTGCCCGTGGTCGTTGTGATACTCACGTAACTTAGCCTACTCCTCTCATTTGGTTTTCTGAGCATTGGGGGAGGAAAGTCTGAGGCTCTCATTATTACCACTCTTGGCTCGGTGAGCTCGGTGAAAGGTGTACTATCCACTACCTTCCGGAGTTTGTCTGACCCACGGCCTCTGTTTTTGCCCTGATTATTAGTGCAGGCAGGCTCCGGGGTGGTCTCCTGAACTTGGCTTATTCTCTCCTTTACGGAGGCTCAGGGAGCGGGCACGTTTGGCTCTTCGGCAGAGGCTATGGCCGAGGCTCTTTCATACATTTCCTCCACGGTTTTTGGCGGGCTGGAGGCAAAATTCATCTTGAGGAAAGAGGAGGTGAGGCCGCCCTCAAAACAGAGTCTGATGTCTCCTCCTTCCAAGTTTACAATCTCCTCGCTCACCTTTACGACCGAGAGATGTAATCTTTTGTTGCTTCGCCAGGGCACCTTGACACGGACAAGGTCTTTCTTTGGTCTAGCGGGCACACCGGCCTGACAAAGGCATTAAGAAAGATGCTCTGAACCGGTTGAATGATTGGATGGACCGAGGTTTGAGAGCCGGCATCCGAATAGGGCTTTGCCCGTGAAGGTCGCAGCCAAGGCTTTGCACATCACGGACTCCTCCGAGGAGAATAAATCCATTTGGCCTTCAAATCGTCCCATATGACTCTTGGCATTTTTGGAGCCATCATAGGTGTCCATCTGGGGGGGCTTGCTCCTCTGAATAGGTGCCCGCGCAATTTTGTCGCCGAAGGCGTCCATGGTGCGGCCACATTTACAGGCGGCCTTCGATGGGTTTCCCACATCTTCGCATGAAATTTGCAAACTCGGGGTTCTGACTATCAACCTTCTGCTTCTTAGCTCGTGGAGTCACGGCCTTCCCCTTGGCCGGAGCCAAGGGTCTGGCTTTGGACTTCGCACGTAGATTGGATTGGGCCTCTTCTCCAACCTCCTCGCTATCTTCCACTTGCACCACCGTGCGTTGTGCCGTCCGCGCGCCAAGGGTTGGTTCACCGGTTTGCCCCCTAGCTTGACTGGCAAGCGATTTAGGGGGAGCTCGTTGGGAGAACCTTAGTGACCCCTGAGGGAACTGGAGCCCTCTGTTGGCCTCTATCACAAACATCTCCAATTGAGCGTCGGCGATGGCCATGGCCTCTGCGACCAGCTTCTCTTTGGAGGCCAGGATTTCTGTCCTTCTCAGGATTTGCTCAGGGGAGAGTGGAGTGTTTAAGGCGATATTTTTCAGAGGAGCTTGGGGGGTTTTTGGGCTATTATTTAGGCGGGCTTGGGCTTTTTCAGCTCGGGCCTCGTCTGTCAGTTTGTGTATAGCTATCTGGCCGGGGGAAAGGGTATGAGCAGACTGGGAACGGGCCCCCATACGGTTGAAGACAGAGGTCTCAGCCTTTCCCTTATTGACATTAGAAGGTGAGGCCTGGTTATCCTCCTCTAGGGTCAAATGACTAGCGTTTTGCAATATTCTAGACATGTTTGGAAGAGAAGGAATATGACTGAAAAGGAGAGCTTTTGACAGTCAGTTGTTTAGAGTACAAGGTGTTTCCGAAAACAAAGATTTTAAACGGGGAAAAGCCAATGAAAGTCAGTTTCCCGGCAATGGAACCACTGATGACGCCAAGCTTTTCAGGGTCAGGAGCGGTTCAAGGATATCTGGCTAGGATATTTTGGTGGTTGGATTTTACCTAGATCACAACACAAATAAGCACCGTTAAGGTCAAAGTTGGATGTTACTCCAACTCAGACCCTCGGGTGTGAGAGTAAGAATACTGAGATAATAAGGCTTGGAATACCTTGGAGTGTGTGTGTGTGTGTTTAGGGTTTAGAGTAATATGGCTTACTCGATATATTTGGAACTTACCTTGCCCAAGGGGACAAAGGCCTTCTATTTATAGGCAATGTAGTGGTGCTTGTTGAGGTAAGCAATGAGATCAGCCCTAGGGGGCACTTTGGTATTTGACCAGCTACACGTGTCCGCAGCTAATTGGCCCTGTCAGGGAGGGAACATTGACTGTCAGAGGGGGCATGGCTGATGAAGGCCAAAATGGGCCTTAGCCCGTGGACAAAATTATGGCCCGCAGCCCGTGAAGCCCGTTGTCCGCAGCCCGTCTCCCGGCCCGTTGTCCGGCCCGCCTTGTGGACGGTACAGGCCAGGCTGAGTTTTTGGGTCGACGGGCGGGCCAAGCCCGCGGGCTTCCAAAGCCCGTTGGCCCAATTTTCGTTTGGCCCGTTTTTTTATTTTTATAATTTATATTTAATATTTGGAAAACTAACACCAATATCCATCTGTCCAAGTGGAAAGTAGCATCAAAACCTCTCAACTCACCCGGTTTCGAATCCCCCCTACCCCATTTCAAATTTTGTTTAAAAAAAAAAAAAAAGGGAAATCCGTTTGGCCCGTGGATCCTTGGATCCGGGCCAAACGGGCGGGCCTCATATTAGGTTCAAGAACGGGTCGGGCCGGGCTAAAGCCCGTGAACACACACGGACGGGCCGGGCAAAGCCCGTTTCACCGTTTGGCCTGTGCTTGGCGGGCTGGGCCGGGTAGCCCGTGTGGGCATCATCAGCATGGCTGAAAGGGACATGAGCCGTGTAGATGGCTTGGCGCATTAAATGAAATAGTAGGCGCCTGACTGAGCCGCATTGAATGCGTGATGGGGGAGCCGGCAACTTGCATGTCAGAGCCAGTAAGCTAACTTGCTCAGTAAGGCTTGATATTAACCGGGAAGCAGACATGTGCCCGCGGTCAACATCGTGGCCGCGGTGCAAGTGCTCCAATTTGAGCTTGTTAGAATTTTCGTTAGAAAATTAACGAAAGTTATAACATTTCTAACAATTCCTAACATTCCTAACTTTTCTAACAAAGTGAGGGCAAAATGGGGATTACCAAAAAAAGATAAACCAAGAAAAGGAATCAAAAAAGCAAAAGAAATAAGAAAAACCAAAAAAAAGAAATGGCTGGAAACATAATGCATTTGGTTAATTTGAATTTTAAAAAAGATTATTCCTCTTGTCCAAAGCCTGGAGCAGCATTTAATGAACAGTGCACGCTGCAGGTCCTATCCGCGCGGATGAGATTGCAATTTTCAGAGGGCTATAAATTGAGCCCTCCAGTCACAAAAATAAAGAGGAACAAGAGCACAATTCATAGTATCTGGCGAATATACTTGAGAAAACAGTGAGAATTCTTTAAGAATTGTCACCTTTTTCTCTTGAATCTTCCCAACTTTCACTCACTCAAATCAAACCCAAACACTCTTGCATTCAAGCCTCAAACACTCATACATTCAAGCCAAAGCCCCAAAATACAAAGAAGATAGGTATAACCTCCCTCTTCTTACCCTAAATCTCTCATCCATGCATGCATTTTCAAACTACAAAATGTAGTTCATTCATCTTCTTGTCTTAGATCCAAGAAGATCACCATGGAAGTTCATCTCCATGGATGATCTTCTACAAGGATCAACATTATTTTCAAGTTCTCTTACTTTCTTGCAAAGAAAACTCATTTTCAAAACCCTAAAAACCATTTTCAAGCATCAAATCTCATTTTCAAAGGATAAAAATCCCCTTCCCAAGCAAATGAAGTGCTTAGTCCTAATGTACCCCAAGGATGGTTTGGTATGGTTGATTCACCACTAAAATGTAAAGTGATCACTAACCAAAACCTAGGGAAATGGGGACAAGCATGGATGCAAAACCCCCTTTAAAATCATATTTTCTTTCTTGAGAAGTTGCTGTCCAGTAGCAATTTTCCAAGATCCCAGTCCATTGTCTTAATTTTTGGACATAGAAATACTTGTAATTTGGTGTTGACTACAAAACACTTTTTGTAGCCAACATCCAAAGCTTTCCAGAAATATTTTTACTTTATTTTTTGGGTGAGTAAAACTCCTCTTTTCAAATTTTCTTTTATAGGCTAGTTCATCAGCTTCTGGAAATCCAGATTGCATATCTGAGATTTCCAGAAGGTTTTGACCCCTCAAATCTTATCCAAAATGGAAAATTTCTTCTCAGAAATCTTATTTAAGGTGTCTGGAACAACTTTCATTCTCTGAGTTTATCCAGATTATGAAGTTTTAAGACCCTTGAATCCATTTCAAAATCAAAGGTCCACTGCCTTTTTCATTCTGGCAGAAGTGACTCTCAACTTCAAAAGGTCTTTTGAGTACCAAATCTCAATCCAAAAATCTTCCAAAAAATCATGGGATCAGTTTAAAGTCCTAAAAAGATATTCCAATTTTTAATTTTCTGAGTTTCAAATTATTTTGGCCAAAACACACACACACACACACACACAAATGATTTTCAGCTTGGAAGACTCGTTTTACGAGGCATTCCGGGTGCACACTAACGTCCTTCCCGGCGTGTAACATGACCTCCGAACCCAAATTTCTGATCTCGGACATTTTTCAAAGTTTTGGACCTTAAAACAAAAATGGCGTGGCGACTCCGTTCTTTTTCCCGGGTTTTATTTGGTTTTTTCAAAGAAACGCGAAAAATCGAAATTTTTTCCCGCGAAATGGCGACACATCATCACAGTGGCGACTCCGCTGGGGATTTAAGCTTTTTCTAAAAAAAAAATGAATGATATTTGGTATATTGATGGAAACTATTAAACTTCCCGTTACCGCCTCCTAACACGAGTCGGAGATAAATTGTGGTTTAACAATCCCACGTACCGGTATCACCGTTTTCCAAAAAAAAAAAAAGGAAAAAGCTTTTGAGGGTCAAGCTTCCGTCCCGGCTTTGAAAATCATTTGTGTGTGAGTGTTGATTTTTGCACATTTTTCGTGTTGTTTTGGCCGCCTCGGAGAAAGTCAAAATTTTGACTGTCGGAATAACGTCCCTAACTGTCGGAATTTTCGTGCTTACGTGCTTATGTGTTCATTAAATTTCAAAAAAAAAAAGGATTTTCAAAAAAAAAGAAAAATTTTCAAAAAAAAATCATGCATCATATTTTTAAGACACATGAAAAATTTCTATTTTACTCAGAAAGAGAAGATAAACTGCTTGCACACTACGCGCACGTGACCGTACACTGCACACTACGTCCCTAACCCGGGGAAATCCTTGTCGCGGTCCGTTTGGTCTTATTACGCCTCTCGGATGAGCACAGGACTACCCAAACATCCCATGGAGCCTCGTGTCGACCATGCACTTGTCCGTGACACACTTTGTCCGAGACCCGGTTGGTTTTAGTCTGGTGCGTGTCATGCCACATGTGCGTGTATAGACCTTTCCTTTCAAGCCTTTGTCGGCATACCGACTCAATATCTTTCGGGGACCCTAATCGGTCGAAGCTCGCGGTTTTCCGCCGCAGACTTTGACCAAGATGTTGACCGGCGCCTTGACTTCGGCTACGGCGGCACAAATTATACAACGACTCCCGGCATTGACCTTTGAGTCATCAAGGATTAATGATTATTCCATGCCTAATTACGGCTTAGCGACGACAAGTCAAGATCAATTGTGGACGCTTATCGGTCCAAATCATGCCGACTTTTCGTCGAGCCCTCGGACATGATCTTGACTTTTGACGTCGGCTTTGTCCGTAATTTACATCGAATGCTCGTTAAGACTCGATTACCCGCCAACTTTTAGGATCGTTTTTCTTTCGGTCGGTGGGACCCGCTTGCCCTATAGGACCCTCGCCGGGGCACCACCTGGGAGGTCGAAATACGGGTGGAATACGAGGGCTTATAGACGTAGTGACGGGGCCCGGCGATCCGGGATCCGAGTAGTTTGCGAAAAAGAAGAGCAATCTTTTCCAATCGATTAGGTTAATAAAGCATGTTTTAAGTAAACGTGAACAAATAATCGCATGTTGCATGAGCCTAAAGCCCAAACACCTACCCTCCTTCCATTCCCGGACATCTGAACCTTCGTGTCCTTTCCCCATGACTCCGCACAAAGCTTGGTTTCGGGCACGGGTCATCGTTTGATTAGTTGGGAAGAGTCGAGCGCGTCATCGGCTTCGCCGTTTGTTCCGACTCCGGGTTTTGAGAATGTACGCATCGGCCAGGTAATGATGGGGATAACGTCACTCCGCCTCCAGGACCCCTCGGACAGAAAGCAACGGTGGAATCGGTTAGCGAGAACGAGATGAGGTTACGACAGGAAGCACGGCTAAACGGCCTTATGGAGGCTATTAAGAGCCATGGTCGGCCGCCGGCCTCAATCCGAGATGGCACCTTCACCGTGGAAGAAGGCGAGGATGCCAACCCCACTCTCGGTCGCCACGACTACACCGGGATGCCGCCACCCACCTCCTATGGTGCCACTACCGAACCCATGCTCCTCGATTTTCGGGTCGGCCCGGCTCCCCAACCACGGACCACCGGATCCATGCGGCCAGCGGCACAAATCGGTGGGGGCAAAATCGGTACGGAATGTCTTCTCATGGTTGGGGCTATCTCGGAATGCCACGGCTAATCGGGATGCCACCTCGGTTCGGAACCGATCAATCCGGGCCTTGCAGCCAAGGTTCGAAAGGGCCACAACGGCACGGTTCGGGATGCCGCCACAACTTGGTTCGGGCCACGGTCGAGCCCCTCCTCGAAGCAGTACTAGTTCAGTGCTCCTCACACAAATCCATTCCTCACTCGAGACTTCTATGGGTTACCAAGCCTCCATCCGGTGTCATCCGAATCACCGGGACCGCAGTACCCCCGGGTTACACACCTTCACCACGAGCGGCCATGCAATTCAACAATCCGGGACGGCGGCCCGCACTCAAGCCTACTTACGGGCCCCACTCTGGAAATCCAAGTTATCCGGCTACATCGGGGCTACCTCCACCTACTTTGCCGAGTTGAAAATCAACGGCAGGCCGCAGGTTCTATCCTTCGCCCAAGCTCCTACTCATGCTCCCGGGGTAACTCGGCCCGGGACGAGGTTTTCACCTACGTCCCCGGATCGGCCGTTCCCTCCACCGGTCTGCCTCCGGTGGTAGCTCCTCTCTCTAACTCGGCCACTAGCTTGAATGCCATGGTTCCGCCACAAGACCCTCATCGGCACTGGTTCATGGAACAACACAAGGAAATGAAAGCGCGGATCGGCCAGCGGCGCGAAGTACGCCTTCCGGCCTACGGACCCGGACTCCATTGTTCCTCGCCCCACAAATTCGTGATGCCTAATCTGGATCTCTTTGATGGGGCTGCATGCCCGAAAACCCATTTGGACACATATACCTTGGCGATGAAGGCGAAAGGGTGCACCAATCGACGATTAGGTGACTATTTCGATCTATCCTTGAAGTCCAGTGCCTTAAAGTGGTTCTTTCGTTTGAAACACGAAGCCGGGGCTACGTGGGACCAGATTACCAATGCCTTCACGAGAGAAATATAAGGCCAACTTGGAGTGGGAAACAAATAGAGTTGACCTACAAACAACGGTGCGGCGTCTGATGAGAATGTTGGGGACTTCTACAAGCGGTGGAATGCGAAACTTCGGTGAAATGGCTATCCCTCCTTCCGAAGAGGAACAAGCTGGACATCTTCCGGTCATGCTTGAAACCTCATCGAGAGCCTCCCTCGAGTCACTTCCCGTACTCGGACTTACGGGCCATGGTTAACTCTGCGGCTAAGTTTGAAAAGGCTTACAATCAGCAGCGGCCGCAACACCTGCCTACGAGATATCGGGCTCCTCCTGCAAACACGCCCTGCTCACTGCCAAAGGCAAAGAAATGATTAACTATGCGGGACAGAATGTAATAACACAACTCCTTTTGCTCCCGGGAAACCAGTAGAGCCCGGACCACGGGTCATGAATCTCGAAAACTTTGGAATGCCCACGAACGACATCTTTAGGGGGTGGTGAAAGAAGGCTTGCTGCGGCCTTTGGAGAATTTCCAACCCAGAAATCCGAATGCTCCGTGGATACTACAAAGTATTGTGCTTTTCATCAAGCTCACGGACATCGGCGACAAGCTTGCTTTACTCTGAAAAAGGCAATCCGGGGGCTAATAGAGCAAGGAAAGTTGGAAGGCCCCAGAAGGGCCTAATACGATCAAAAATCCTCCCAAGGAACCATAATCGAGTGAATATGATTGAATGCGGAGAATCTTCGCATGCCCGGGGAAGATGCTTGATGAAGGTCCCCAAATACCCGTGGCCAACCTCGTCGAGGATCCGGGTCGGATTCCCCTCGGCCTTGAGGACATCGAGCGAATCAACCCATCTTGGTCTCATGTCGGAGACTCCTTGCAAGAATACGAGGCCCGCTATTTCTCGGATGAAGGGAAGGCCAATCTTGAAGAGGCTGGGGCTGTTCGGTCAAAACATGAGAGGACCATTTACACAAGATGGTTAGAACAATCGAGAAGAATTGAACAAGAAAGCTTAGGCGAGCGCTGTCTTGGGGCTTATCGGCAAAGAGGCCGAAGAGCATCCGGAGCTAGTACACTTCTCGCAAGCGGCTATTGGAGAAGTCAAATACGATCCCGAAGGCGGTGAGCGAAGAATCGGAGGAGGAAGAACCCTTCTACATTCTACAGTGTCGAATACGTGCCACCCCCTCTCACTCTTCCCCGCGGTTTACGGGAGGAGAAGGTGAGTCACAATTACCACTTAGGGAATGGGAGCATATGACAATTTTGCGGTGCACGCACCCATATTCCCCAACGGGTTTGATCGGCGTTCCCTCTCACGAAATCCCGGTAGTATGGGAAGAAGATTCCGATGACGGCGATGATGATGATGATGACGAGTGAAGAGTCAGCGAGGCCCCGGATCCGGAAACAATGCGGAACAATCATGCGGGAAATGAGCCCATGGGAGCCGGGCACAATGGTTGGTTGTCGGCAAGCGCGACGACGAAGAAACTTCGGAAGACGAATATGAGCAGAGGACATGAAGGCCATGAAGTTTCATGGATCTAAGCACGTGGATGTCTTAGAATTCAACACTTGCCTACCATGCTTTGGGGAAAGGGTTTTCGGGTGTCCGATCCGGGCGATAGTCGAAGATACGATCGAAAGAGGAAAATTAACTCCCATCCGCCCAAATGAGAAAATAACCATGGTTAGATCAAATCCACCCCCGAACAAAGTAACACTCCTTGTCGGGGTTACCCCGAAGAGGTCACCTTCCCCGAATGTATGTCGGCTTTCGAGAGAAGTCCTAGAGCGGCATGATGCGGATGCGCCTCCCACACGAGAATGCTATAATCATCTCCAACTCTGAGTATTACGAAAGGAACCGAGAATGGGCTGCACTATCTGGGGATGAAATCGAAAAGCCCCAGAGTCCCGACAATAGCGACTCTTGTTGCATGATAACTATGAGCAAGGCGAGGCCATGAGAGTGAATCGGAGGACGCCCTAGCTCGTGGGCCATCCAAGGGGCAACAACACAACCCCCGACCCAGCTGTGACTTGGGAAGCGGTTATAAGGGCCGCCCGGGAAGGAGCCGGTGCGGCTCGGCCCCTCACTTTGCTAGACTCGCGTCGGGCCGGTGGCCAATAGCCGAAAAGGCTCCCCATTGACCTTAGCGGCACTCAAGAAATCCGGTCAAGAGACAGGCGAGGAGGAAGTTAACTGTTGACCCGATCCAGGCAAATTTTCCAAGGAAATCCCAAGGCGAGATAAGAAGGCCACGAGATCAAGCACCGAAAGAAGATCGCCGCCCCTATGCTAAGGCAGTGAAACTCCAGGACCCGAAAAAGAGGATCCGTGCTCACCCGGTTGAAGCAAACACGAGGCCAACATTTCCCTCTGGTCTCTACTCACCTCGTCCTATCCCCATAAAGTGAAGTTGGAAGAAAGCACAGCTCGCACTCTAGTGCCTATTGATGCTACTCCCGATGATGTGAGTACGGCTAATTGGAAACATCCATTACGGGAATATAATCACTTTCACGAGATCTCGACCTCCCTCAATTTGGGGCGATCATAACGAGCCTCTCTTCATCACAGTCCAGTTGGATGAACGACGCCTCCCTCGGGTCTGGTTGATAATGGGTCAGGAATGAACATTCTTAGGCAAAGATCATGAGCACCTTGATATCAAGACTACGAGACTTGAAACCTTCCTCCCTCACGAGTCAAAGCTTACGACTCAACATCTCGGCGAGTCCTTGGAGTCGCTACCTTGGACCTCTGGTTCGGACAAAAATTGATACTGTGGAATTCCGGGTTATTGACATCCCGATTACTTTTAATGCCTTATTGGGAAGACCTTGGCTGCACCGGAGTCGAGGGTCGCCTCGAAGCCTCCACCGGTGTGTGAAATTCGTCTCGAATGGGGATCGACAACCATTTACGGGGATTTAGTCACTTTGGAGGGCACGGATACGGGCGGAATACCTATTAGGAAATCAAACATGACGAGGAAGGTCTCATGCTAACGGGCTTCACGGTCGAGCCTCCCAAGGCCCAAGTGTGCAACATAGATCGACGGTCACTCGGGATAAAATCCCACGGTCTTGAAAATGATGAGAAAAATGAGCTATCTACGGCCTCGATGCAGGGAAAACACCAACAAGGAACTCACAAACTCATCGAGGTGAAAGGACGAGAATACTCGCCACGGCACAGGATATGAGGCCTCCTCGGTGGACCTTTGCAAAAGGAAAAGATTTGAAGGCTGCCACGGGAAAGGTCCCGGTCGACGACCCTAAATCTCTCCCCTTCGGTCCTAATTTGGTGACTACTTTGTAAAGGGTCCCACACAACCGGGAAACATCACAGAGCCCGCTCCTACGGCGGGATGGCTAAAGCTACGAGGATAGCCTCAACAAGTTTAGAGGAACCAGAGGCTAACCCGGTCCGTAGAATGTTCTGGACCTACCCAAGATACACAGGGCTACCACTACCATGAAGAGTGAGTATACCTTCGGGCGTGCGACACAGTGGAACAGTTCGAGAAGCTTACCACCACAACCCGATTGCCCGGGGAAGATCCGAAGCACGAGTTCGAATTGTGATGCCAAAAGCTAAGGCCACGGAATTTCCCTCGAGATGATTGGGATGGTGCAGTTATGCGGCAATTGTTCGAAGAAGAAGTCCAGTGCCGGACACGATTGATCTCGGCTCGGTCAAGAGATGATAGCGGCAATTGAGAAAGGAAAACAAAAACGGCCACAGTTCAGAGTCATGAGGCCACCCAGCAAAGCCGCTAAAAAATTGGGAAAACCTCTCGGGCCGTCCGCGACCAAGGAGGAAATGATCACCAAGCTTGGATTGGTCCCCGTCCCTTTGTGTCAATCTAGGACAAGTCCTCCCGGTCTCTCTTTGTTAAGATCGGAGTCTCTAGGGTCGTCAGATGGCCTTACGCACTGAAGACTACGAGTACGTAGCAAGCGCTGTATTCCCTTTCGTTTTCAATGAAATGACGAACCTTTCTGAGTATCCCTTGATTGCCACTTTAACTAATGATGAATTAATAAAAAAAAAACACTTAATAATAATTCATTAGATAAAGAAGAAGACACATTAAACAAAAAAAAAATCAAACAAAAAAAAAAATCTTTAAGCAGGTTGTCCGAAAAGAGGAAAATCGAGCCCAGTGTAGAAGAGATTTTGACGAGTGTGAATGCAGGAGCTGCGGAAGAGCCTAAAGAGACGCAGATTGGTGATTTCTTCGAAGGAATTGGAAAGGATGCTCTGCAAAGTCCTACAAAATCCTCAATTCAAAGAAAGTTGCCCTCTTCATCAAAGAGAACATCATGTGCGGATACGGGTTGCCGTAGAAATCATTTCGGATAATGGATCCCACTTCGAAGGGGAATGCGACGAGCTGGCGAGAATTCCGAATAACCCGTCACAAGTCATCTCCTTACGGGCCCCAAACCAACGGAGCCGTCGAAGCGGCAAACAAGACTTTGGAAAACATCATCAGGAAAATGGGCTCCAAGGCGAGAGATTGGCAGAAGCTACACACTGGCACTCTGGGGCTCTGAGAACATCGGTCGGAAACGGCAAGCGGGAAACACCGTTTGCCCTCACATACGGAGATGGAAGCCGTGCTCCCAATCGAGCTAGAGAAATCCCCTCGCTCAGGTATCTTTGCTGGAAAGCCGGATCAACGAGGTCGAATGGCTCCGAGTCGCCATGATGAATTGGCCACTGCTAGATGAACGCCGATTGAAAGCCATGGAACACATCCGAGCCTACCAAGGAAGAATGGCGAGCCTTTGACAAGAAAGTAAAGCATCGGGAGATCCGAGAAGGTGATCTCGTTTTGAAAGAAAAGCCCCGGTCCGTGTCAGGCCCCTCGGCAAATGGGAACTGTATGGGTCGGGCCATATGTCGTCCGGAAGATCTTCTCCGGAGGAGCCATGCAACTTGCGGACCTCGACGGGAATCCCTTTGTACACCCGGTGAATGGTGACAAGCTACGCGAGATACTACGCGTAAAAAAAAAAAAAAAAAAAAAAAAAAAAAAAAGTAAAAAAAAAAGAGTGCTAAAGAGTAATACCCAACTAGGTTGAAAACCCGAAAAGGGCGGCCTAGGTAAAAAACGGGGTTGCACCAAAAAAAAAAAAAAAAAAAAAAAAACAAAACAAAAAAAAAACAAAAAAACAAAAAAAAAACAAAAAAATCGGGTTGAACTACGAAGACTGAGCTCCTCAAAATGAGGGAACGTAGAGCGGCGGAAACGGTTCGGTCTAAAACACAAATAAAAGTCATACTTTGACATCAATACAAGCGATCGGACCATGAAAGCGTCTCGAAAAACTACGAAGCAATTCAAATATTCATTACAAGTTAAAAACTTTTTGATGAGTCTAAGCCCGATTCATTCCTACAAGCGGCAACCTTGCTAAAGAAAATTAAGATACATAATCAAACTAATGTGTACGCCATGACAAGAAAGGGATACTCGGAAACCTCGAGTCACTCCAAGCCACTCGTGCTTGGCCTCTCCCCTCTTCTTCCCCCTTCGAGTCTTCTTTTACGAGCAGGAAAAATGTCGGTCTTCCTCCTACCAAGCTACGGTATAGGAGCAGGGATCTATCAAACCGGCCTCTGTCGGGGCCTTAGTAGCCACTAGCGTCATCTCTCATCTCATCTCTGTAGCCTAGGCGGTAGCATAGGAGCCCTCCTCTCCTGTCTCTTGACGTAAGCCTCATAGTCGGTCACGGCGTCTCCGCTCTGTCATGAGGGTTGGCCCTCGCCTCGGCCCTCCTCCTCTCGAAGCAGTCGGGTCCTCCGCGCCCACAATGGCCTCACGCCGTCTCAAAATAGCCACTGAGTCTCTCCCAGATGCCTCTCATACCAATCCAGTACCAAGTGGTCGGGAACACCGGTCTCGGACGCGAGGATAACCGAGGAGGAAAGGCGTCATACCTCCATGCTCGGGAAAGAAATGGAAACAGAAGGATCATCCATAGAAAGCAGGAGCCACCACGGTGGCTATATCATCAAAGTTCTCCAAAGGAACTGCTCCAAAGCCGAGCTGTCTCGAGAACCAAGGACGGAATATAGAAGGCTGGGTGAGAAAGCCCGGAAGCATGACCACATGAGACCCGTCTGAAGCACTCTGCGAGTCTCCACCCGCCCAACAAGGCGCGGCCATCGATATCTTACGTACGGCGACCGGCCATCCAGCGCTCCCATGAGCCACGATCATCAAAATCTCTGACAACCCCCTCTGGCAAATGTCCAAGGCTTGATCATGTCGGGAGTTTCCCGAAAAAGAATCCCCAAACGCTCCATCGGCCACGGGGTCGAGAGGAAGGCTGCCCCAGTGCATATACCGTCTTCCGTAGCTTGACTATCAAGAGCATGAAAAGTCTCCCCCGAGAATCAAAGGTACGACATCTACGCCGAGCGACAGTGAACGACAACATCCGGCAAAGACCGATGGCAAATCCCGAAGGAATAGACCATGAACGGGGTGCCAAACATACAAAGTGCAAAGGCATCCCAATAGGCATCATCCACCAAGCCTAGGCCCCTAAACCTATCGGGAAGGCCGGAAATATCAAAATGATCGGGACCACGGATCATACCTTGCGCTTCCTCAGGGAAAGATGAAGGAGGACGCACAATCTGTCAACAAAGAAGCCCCTCAGGGCAAAGGAACCGCTATCTCTTCCACCTCAGGACCACCAAGCAAGGCCCGAAATTCTTCGACGGTCGGGACAATCTCGTTGAAGGAAAGGCAAAAGACATGCCTCTAGTGTCCCAAAATGAGGAAGAAGCCCTCAAAAGCTCATAATCCGGAATCAATTCCTTGAGAGACCATAAGCACTTCACCTTGTACCTTTCTTCAAAGAAGGACCTCCTCTCATGCATAATCTCCGGGACCAATCCTTGAACTTGTTGAAGAATGACATTTGGGATTCTTGGGACAATTTTGATGGAGCTTTTCTAAGGTTTTCCATGGATTTTCTCTCTTTCTCCCGAAAATGGTACTGTTTGAATTTGGAGGTTGAAGAGGATATTTGAATTTGAAATAAAGTGAGACCGGATACGAAGCAAAATTAAAGGACAATGTCGGATGCGGGACTCCTCCGCGCGGATATGATTGCTTTCCATCGAGAAAAATGCACCTTGATCCAAGTTTGCTACACCAAAGAGGAATATTCCGTCCCGGTTGCTCGGAACACAGTGCAAAAACCTCCCCAAACCGGTCCATATACCAAACACTAACACCCTTGCCAAAAAAAAAAAAAAAAAACCAAGGCTCATGCAACACTTTGCATTCATCTTGCATTGCATTCATAAAATAAAATCCTAAATTATTACATTCCAAAAAAAAAAAAAGAAAAAAGAGTGTGCAAAAAAAAAAAAAAAAAAACAAACATCAATAAAATCCTAAATTATTACATCCCAAAAAAAAAAAAGAAGAAAAAAAAAATGTGCATAAGAGCTGTACAAATCTCAATCCCGAGTCATAAATCTCAAAATCTCGGAAAATCGGTCTAAAAAAAAATCGGGGGGTAATCAATCGGAATCCCTAGCGCCCGACGTACGTCCCGGTCCCTCTTGCGACTCGGGCCCGCCTCCTCGGGAGCCACGAAAATCTCGGGCTCGAGAATCGTCCTCGTCTCCGAGAAAGAGGCTCGTCGGGACCAACCGGCACGCTACGATAGGGCAAGCGAGATCTGCGAAAAATCATATCCGAAGGTGAAGGCGTCGGACTCACAGACGTACGAAGACGACCCACCATGCTTGCACGTGTCCACTGCCCGTGTGGATCCCAGAGAATGACGTGATCCGAAGGCGGCACCGCGGGGATCAATGAGAGGAGACGAGAGGAGTCTACGAAGAAGTCTACGAACGAATAGGGGAAGCCTCCACGCCGACGGGCGCCGGCCGTGGTCGCCTCGCTCTAGCACGAGGAGCCCATGGCGACCATCCTCTGATGAATCTCTTAGCTCAGATCACTTGCTTCGTCGGCTTCTCGACAACCACCTCCGAAAGCGCACAAAAGCAAGCGTCGAAAGCAGTTGAAGCGAAAAATGATGACGGGGAAAGAAAAGAAAAGACAAAAAAAAAAAAAAGAAAGAGAAGCCATACCTTCATACCAGGACGAGGCGGAAAGCTCGTGGAAGCCGCTCGAGTGAGGGATCTGCACCCTCAATCGGACCCCATCCTGGATATATGAAAAATCCGTCCGAGGGTACCGCGGGATCCCAAGCCCCTCTCTATCCGAAGCACAGGGCATCCTCGGCCTCCTCAAAACAAATACGGGGTACGGCTCAATCGCCACAAATGCCGAGAAGTCTTGGCGGCTCGGTAATCATCCCAGGTCACGAATCTGTCACTCGGGTGCATCATATCGGCGGGAGGCTCCACCGGTGTCCTCAAAGGCGAATTCACGCCATGCGGCGCGTCACCCTCTCTCCCGAGATAATAGGCATCGCGAGTCGGACCTCTCGGAATCCTCCATTGCCACGGTCAAATCTCGGCGCCCTTCGGTGCGCCACCTCGAAACGATCCCGAGGATAAAATATCATCCTCTCGTCCGTCTCGGCCTCCGTCGAGGAAGGCAATCCGCGTACACGAGAGTCGTACGCCCCACTGGAGCTTATCTTCTCCCGGGCATGCTTGGACCAAGAATGCATGGCCGGATACGCCCGACGTACTCCGCCGCCGCCGCCACATCGTGACGTGGAAAAACTCCAACGCCCATACTGCGAAAGGTAAAAATCCAATCAATCCGGTGCAAAAGAAAAGTGTGTGCTCAAAAAAAAAAAAAGGGGAAAGCAAAAGAGAGCTTATACCTCCGGGGCAAACTCAAAGCGGTACAAGGAGCTCAAAGCCTTCGGCTGTACCTATCGAGAGCAAAGTAAAGCTCTGCCCGGCCGGCCTCTCCCGGGGAGACATCTCCGACCATCTCCATGTCCTCCAAGGACCTCGGCAAGGCAAAGGCTGCCGTCCCCTCGGCATGCCCAAAGAGGGTGCTCGAAAAAGCAAACCACAAGAAGGCCACGGCAATCGATCGGCGCCTATCCTCTCCTCCCCGGCCTCATAGCTCACAATGGTCTCCACAATCTTCCCGTAGACCACCGCATACTCCATCCCCATCCCCTTTTTGGGAATAGGGGAAAATCCCAGAAGAGCACAACGGATCCGCATCGGGCCGTAGCCATCCCGCCACTCAATGCTGCGTCCATTGAAGGACAAACCCGTGATCGCGGCATAGTCGGAAGGCGTAACCGTAGCCTCGCCCCGAAGAAGTGAAACGTGTGGGTCGCATCCCGCGATCTTTGCGCCAAAGCAAACATCAAGCCCTTGCTCTTAGGGAACTTGACCGGTCCCCTCAAGCACTCAACAAACTCCCAAAGCCCGGTCTCAACAACAATGCATCTCGGACTCGGCAAAGCTCCTCGGCCCGCATTCGGAAGCCGGTCCCACAAGTCAACTACGAGACTCCACCGATCCTCGAGTCTTCATCTTGTTCGTGCTCAGTAACGTAGTTGTTTCCACCACTGCAATAAAAAAAAAAAAAGAAGAAAATGTCAAAAAAATTGCATTTGCATTTGCACGAAAAAAAAAAAAGCATACATATGCATCATGAAATTTCAAAGAAAATTCGACAAAGCATAACGACATACAATGAGCATAGCCCCATTTTTCTCGCACAAAAAGACAGTTTTCAGCAAATCCCAATGCATTCATCAAAAAAAAAAATGCATTCCTACGGAAGTAAAAACTCCGTCCCATTTTCAAAAAAAAAAGAAGAAGTTCCTATGCATGCACGCATATCATTCATCATCTCAAAAAAAAAATGCAAAAACTCCGTCCCATTTTCAAAAAAAAAAAAAAGTTCCTATGCATGCACGCATATCATTCATCATCTCAAAAAAAAAAAAATCCTACATCTCACGGGAGGAAAAATCCGTCCCACTTTTCAAAAAAAAATCAATCAAAAAATCATACATTCATATCATCATCTCATGTTGGCAAAATGCCAATTCTTTTCTCAAGCAAGATGCACATTTTGGAACACCAACAAACTCATTACAACATGCAAAACATCAAAATCAAGATTCAAATTTCAAAAAAAAAAATCATCACAATTTTCATCCATAATTTTGCGGATATTCAAAAAAAAAAATGGCGAAAATGCCAATTCTTTTTCCAAGCAAAATGCACATTTTGGGATACCCATATACTCATTACAACATGCAAAGCATCAAAATCAAGATTCAAAGCCAAGAACATCAATCATTCGAATTTTCAAAAAAAAAAAATTCAAAAATCACCCAAAATTCAATCTCAAGCAAGAAATCAACAAAGGGAATGAAAAGATTCGAAGTATACCGTTCGGAGACTCGGATCAGAAGCCCAATGTTGCCAAGCATCGGGGTAGGGCTCCTCCGCAATCGATTGCGAAAGAGTATAGTGCCTCCTCATCCGGACGAGCTTCAATCGTCTCTCCGCTACCGGGCCACGTCCTTGGCCTTGAAAAGCACCTTCCCCGTGTTCCATTACTCGAAAATCGAAGAAAATCGGAAGATTTCGAAGCTTTTTAGGCCAAAAATGGCGGATTTCTCACTTTCTCTCTCTTTTCTCTCGACAAACTGTAAAAGTGGTAGGGGAGAAGGAGAAAGGGGGCGGCCCCTCATTTAAAAACCCTAGAACACGCTCCTATCCGCGCGGATAGGATTGTCAGGGTCAAAATGACCCTTTTGCCCTTTAAAAATCTGGGACTCTGCACGGTTTCGGTCCTCGGCTTGACGGGAGTTAACCAAAGTTAACCAAAGTCAGCCCCTTGTCAAGAAAATCATCCAACGGCAGTCAAACGTAAGACCGATTTTCCCGAGAAAGATAACGAGATCCCGTATCTTTCATCAAAATTACCCAACGGCAGTAAAACGTAAGACCGATTTCCCCGAGAAAGTTAACGGAATCCCGTTTCTTTCATCAAAATCATCTCCGGCAGTCAAGCGTAAGACCGATTTCCCCGAGAAAGATAACGAGATCTCGTATCTTTCATCAAAATCATTCCCCGGCAGTCAAACGTAAGACCGATTTCCCGAGAAAGATAACGGAATCCCGTATCTTTCATCAAAATTACCCCCGGCAGTCAAACGTAAGACCGATTTCCCCGAGAAAGATAACGAGATCCCGTATCTTTCATCAAAATTACCCAACGGCAGTCAAACGTAAGACCGATTTCCCCGAGAAAGATAATGGAATCCCGTATCTTTCATCAAAATTACCCGCGACAGTCAAACGTAAGACCGATTTCCCCGAGAAAGATAACGAGATCCCGTATCTTTCATCAAAATTACCCGACGGCAGTCAAACGTAAGACCGATTTCCCCGAGAAAGATAACGAAATCCCGTATCTTTCATCAAAATTACCCCCGGCAGTCAAACGTAAGTCCGATCTCCCCGAGAAAGATAACGAAATCCCGTATCTTTCATCAAAATTACCCCCGGCAGTCAAACGTAAGACCGATTTTCCAGACGAATACGTCTGATTTTCCCCAGCAAAGGCTAACAAAATCTCCAGCAAAGTTAACGGAATCCCAAAAGCCAACAAAATCTCGAGAAGATCTCGAACTACGAAAGGGCTTGATTCCCCGCTAGGGATACGTAGGTAGCCTATCATTAGGTCCAGCCCCTCGACCAAAACGGTCACCCTCTCCTTCGGCAGCAGACAAAGTCCACCGAAAGGCCATTTCACAATCAAGGTTCGAGGCACCTAAAAAGCCATCATCTCCAAGGTTCGAGGCACCTAAAAGGCCATCATCTCCAAGGTTCGAGGCACCTAAAACGCCATCTCCAAGGTTCGAGGCACCTAAAAAGCCATCATCTCCAAGGTCCGAGGCACCTAAAAAGCCATCATCTCCAAGGTCCGAGGCACCTAAAACGCCATCTCCAAGGTTCGAGGCACCTAAAACGCCATCTCCAAGGTTCGAGGCACCTAAAACGCTATCACACGCTATCACTAGGAAAGCGATAAATCGCAATCATCCCCAGCAGAGCGGATAGCCGTCAGACCGAAAATGGTCATTCCTATCCCCAGCAGAGCGGATAGCCATCAGACCGAAAATGGTCATTCTTATCCCCAGCAGAGCGGATAGCCATCGACCGAAATGGTCATTCCTATCCCCGGCGAGCGGATAGCCATCGAAGAAAATGGTCATCTCTTACCCCCAGCAGAGTTTCTCTCCAGCAACCAAGCTGAGAACTCGCTCATCGGGTTCGAGGCACCTAAAACGCCATCATCTCCGGGGTCAAAGACCCGAACTACGGCAGCTTGATTCCCATTCGGGATACGTAGGTAGCCTATTGAATAGGTTCGACCACCCGATCACTCGATCATCACAGCCAAATATGGAGCCTTACTCTTATCGACGACCCCGCTTCCTTCGAAAGCGCCGTCGCCGAGGGGCTACTGTAAGTGCTCCAATTTGAGCTTGTTAGAATTTTCGTTAGAAAATTAACGAAAGTTATAACATTTCTAACAATTCCTAACATTCCTAACTTTTCTAACAAAGTGAGGGCAAAATGGGGATTACCAAAAAAAGATAAACCAAGAAAAGGAATCAAAAAAGCAAAAGAAATAAGAAAAACCAAAAAAAAAATGGCTGGAAACATAATCTGGCTGGTTAATTTGAATTTTATAAAAGATTATTCCTCTTGTCCAAAGCACTGGAGCGGCATTTAATGAACGATTACTTGCAGCTGCCGGGTCCTATCCGCGCGGATGAGATTGCAATTTTCAGAGGGCTATAAATTGAGTCCTCCAGTCACAAAAATAAAGAGGAACAAGAGCACAATTCATAGTATCTGGCGAATATACTTGAGAAAACAGTGAGAATTCTTTAAGAATTGTCACCTTTTTCTCTTGAATCTTCCCAACTTTCACTCACTCAAATCAAACCCAAACACTCTTGCATTCAAGCCTCAAACACTCATACATTCAAGCCAAAGCCCCAAAATACAAAGAAGATAGGTATAACCTCCCTCTTCTTACCCTAAATATCTCATCCATGCATGCATTTTTAAACTACAAAATGTAGTTCATTCATCTTCTTGTCTTAGATCCAAGAAGATCACCATGGAAGTTCATCTCCATGGATGATCTTCTACAAGGATCAACATTATTTTCAAGTTCTCTTACTTTCTTGCAAAGAAAACTCATTTTCAAAACCCTAAAAACCATTTTCAAGCATCAAATCTCATTTTCAAAGGATAAAAATCCCCTTCCCAAGCAAATGAAGTGCTTAGTCCTAATGTACCCCAAGGATGGTTTGGTATGGTTGATTCACCACTAAAATGTCAAGTGATCACTAACCAAAACCTAGGGAAATGGAGACAAGCATGGATGCAAAACCCCCTTTAAAATCATATTTTCTTTCTTGAGAAGTTGCTGTCCAGTAGCAATTTTCCAAGATCCCAGTCCATTGTCTTAATTTTTGGACACAGAAAAACTTGGAATTTGGTGTTGACTACAAAACACTTTTTGTAGCCAACATCCAAAGCTTTCCAGACATATTTTTACTTTATTTTTTGGGGACAAAAACTTGGGTGAGAACATGAAAACCCGTCTCATCCATGAGACGGGTCGGATCCTGACCCATCACCCGCCCAACAAAGCCAATCCACGCCTCCGCCCAAGCTTTTTGCATATGGGCGGTCGCCCAAGCTGGAATGGGCGGTCGCCCAAGCTGGAATCAGCCCACATTTGCCTTAAGCCCAATCCTTCAGCCAACATAAAGTAATAGTTTGTATACATTAAAGTAATAGTTTGTATACATTAAAGTAATAGTTTGTATACATTAAAGTAATACATATATACAGAAAAGTAATAATGTTTTTTCCTATGTTTTCTTCGTTTGGCAAAAGTAATACTTATTATAACTAAAATGTAACAAACGTGTTATTTATATATAATAGTATTTGTACATAATTGTAACACATATGTATAGGTATATATGTTTTCATGTAAAAGTATTACATTATCTATAGAAATATGTTACAATTTCATCTATCAAAGTGTTACATTTACTTGTATAAACTATTACATTCATATACATGAGTTAGGGAAAAACTATTACTTAAAGTAATACATAGAAAACTTAGGGAAAAACACTATTACTTTTCTGTATATATGTATTACTTTAATGTATACAAACTATTACTTTAATGTATACAAACTATTACTTTAAGAGATGGTAACTATTACTTTTTCTCAGAAAAAAAAAAAAAAATTAAAAAAAAAATTAAAAAAAAATAATAAAAAAAAAAATTGGCCTATAAAAGGCTGCCACGTGGCGGGTCATGCCCCATGGGTCATGGGTCGACCCGTCTCATGCATGAGACGGATCATGACCCGTCTCACAGGAGACCGCCTCTTTTTTGGGTGAGTAAAACTCCTCTTTTCAAATTTTCTTTTAGAGGCTAGTTCATCAGCTTCTGGAAATCCAGATTGCATATCTGAGATTTCCAGAAGGTTTTGACCCCTCAAATCTTCTCCAAAATGGAAAATTCCTTCGCAAAATCTTATTTAAGGTGTCTGGAACAACTTTCATTCTGCGAGTTTATCCAGATTATGAAGTTTTAAGACCCTTGAATCCATTTCAAAATCAAAGGTCCACTTTGCCTTTTTCATTACGGCGAAGTGACTCTCAACTTCAAAAAGGTCTTTTGAGTACCAAATCTCAATCCAAAAATCTTTCAAAAAATCATGGGATCAGTTTAAAGTCCTAAAAAGATATCCCAATTTTTACTTTTCTGAGTTTCAAATTATTTTGGCCAAAACACACACACACACACACGAAATGATTTTCGGCTTGGAAGACTCGTTTCACGAGGCATTCGGGCTGCACACTAACGTCCTTCTGGCGTGTAACATGACCTCAGAACCCAAATTTCGATCTCGGGCATTTTTCAAAGTTTTGGCCCTTAAAACAAAAATGGCGTGGCGACTCCGTTCTTTTTCCCGGGTTTTATTTGGTTTTTTCAAAGAAACGCGAAAAATCAAAATTTTTTCCCGCGAAATGGCGACACATCATCACACGCGGTCAAAGATATTTGACGAGGGCACAGATGGAGCGGTCATGTCTCACATGAGCGTAGGTCTGGCGGGACATACAATGCTGCGGGCACGGACCCGATGGTCGCGGAGTCGTGCGGGCACGAATATAGCGGTCGGGATCCTTCCGGTCTTTGATAGGATTAATGCGGGGAGGGACGCGGTCTTGACCTCAAGGGCCTATCATCCCAGCGGTCTTCCCCCAAGCCCGATCCCAGGGATTGCCACGTCAGCAGTTCCTTAGATGGGCCAGGGCCCAAGAGCACGGGCCCGATCCAGTAGATCCGAGCTCATCACAATAAATAATCACAAATCACAATAACTTTAACTACTAATTAAATAAATTTATACAACAAAACCCTTAATTGTGGAATTTATAGTCAGTGACAACTACCAAATGCCATAGTTAAATAAAATTATGAACAAAATTTATTTAACAACACGTTTGTTTAAAATAGCTATACACTAGTTTCATTCTTTACAAATCAACAAATAAATTCACAAATCATAGAAATTATAAACATAAATTAAATAAATTTTAACCACAAAACCCTTATTGAAAACTTTATAGTCAATGGCAACTAAAATTACTATAAACAACATTAAAAAAGAATAAAAGACTAGCCTTGTAATTATGAATAAGTTAGTGTTAATGCGTTTTCAATTATTTAATCTCCAACAATTCCCACAAGTTACTCCCAAATTTGCACACTTCTTCTCTTTTTCGTTGTTGTTCTATATTTCTTCTTCTAAGGAGAACCGAACTGGACTAGTAGGAATTTGAAAATAATGAAAGTCTGTACTTACAGTACCGACTTCATTAAAGAGAAGTCGACACCATAACTACAATTTCTGAAAAAGCTGAAAAGGAGGGTGGGTGAGATTAATTAAAATACGAGATTCATTAGGATTTAAGAAAAGTCGATACTTTGTGTAATTTTATTTTTTTTAAAATAAAATTCAAAAAATGGTTTTCAGAAATTACAAATAAAAAAAATGAAAAAGGTACTTTAAGTGCTGACTTTGCCATAAAACCGGCACTCTCACTTTAACCAAAGTGGTTATTTTGGTATATACTCTCTCCGTCCCGGACCTTGGTGTCTAGTTTGACTTTTCACGTAAATTAAGGAGAGAGTATTATATTGAAAGTGTTGTGAGTGTGAAATAAAATAGGAGAGAGAATGAGTGGAGGGAATAGTAAATTATAATGGTATTGTGAGTATTAAAATAATGTAGGAGAGAGAATGAATGGAGGAAATAGTAAAGATTCGTTTTCATTTTAGGAAATGTGCACGTAGATTTGAGACATTCAAAATGAAAAGTGTGCACGTAGGTATGGGACGGAGGGAGTACTTTACAAAAGTGTATCTTTTGGCACATTTTTTAAAAATGTATTATTTGATAAAAAAAAATCAATAAATCATAATATTAAAATGGTGAGTCTTTATCCCTGTGTTCAATGCCACAGCTCTCGAGGCCTAATTGCTTGACTAGTAAGTTTTGACCAAACCAAAGAACATTGGCAGCAAATCATTGACTAAGCGTTACCGTTTCAGACAAAAAATATACTCCCTCCGTCTTCGCCCAAAAGACACAAAATCAATTTGGCACGGAAATTAAGAAAAGTTATGTAGGAAAGAGAAAAAGTTTAAATGTTGTGAGTATGAAAAATTAAATATGAGAGAGAATGAATGGGAGGAATAGTTAGGAAAGAGAATGTTGTGAGTGTAAAAGTAAAGTAGAAGAGAGAATGAGTGGGTGAAATAGTAATAAAAACTTTCCTTTTTGGGACTATGCTTTTTTAAATGAAACATTCAAAAAGAAAATTTATGTCTTTTCATTCAACCAGGACGGAGGGAGTATGAAGCCCTTGCCATAACCTGCCATAAGGCCAATCATCGATGTGCTGGCCCCCGCCCGGCCTCCGAATAAAATATTAATTTACGCATCCAAGCCCAGCCCGACCAAACCTTATATAATTTATACTCCCATCGATGACCTCCTCGCCATGAACCAATGAGGCCAAGCCTTTTAAAAATAAAATTAATATATAAAATATATTAATTTTAAAAATATAATTATATAAATACAAAATCAAAATAATTAGATCAAAAAAAAAAAAAAAAAAAAAAGAAATTGCCTGGCCAAGGGGTCAATAGACGGTTGGGCGGTGATTACCCGAGTCACCAAATTTCGTGACTTTCCTTTGCTTTTTCATTTTTTTTTTTTCATTTCTTGTTTGTCCTATGTGATGACCCTCAAGTGAGGGTCACCATAGTGGCTGGTCTAATCATGCGCAACCCGACCGCCTTTCTCTTGTCCTTCCCCAAAATCACGTGATTCTATTTCTAACATATACTCCCTCCCTCCGTCTCACAAATATATCAAAAAAAAAATTTTTGGCATCCCATAATAATACTATCTCCCGGGTCCAACACAAAGTTATAGCTTTTACATTTTGGGCGTCCGTTTACAAAGTTCACACTTTGTTTTTTTCCTAAAGGAAGCAGCCATCAGCTATTTTCTCCGCTCATTCTACTCTCACTACGTTATTTTAATACTTTGCGAGCCATTATAATTTCTTATTTGCTCCATTTAAAACATTCTACTCACCATTTATTTTATTTTCACACTCACAACACTTTCAATATAATACTCTCTCCTTAATTAACGTGTGAACAGTAAGTGTGAACTTACTAGGCGGACGGAGGGAGTATATTTTTTCAAAATGAAAATGGGATCCACTCCTCTCTACTCACAACACTTTTTAAATTTACTATTCTCTCCACTCAATCTCTCTCCTATTTTACTTTTACACTCACAACACATTACCTTTATCACTTTTTACCTTAATCTCCGTGTCGGGCCAAAAAAGATTATTTGCCAAAAAAAGAAAATGTGAAACTTTTAATGGGACACCCTTTTAAATAATTAGTGAAGCTTTTATTGGAACGGAGGGAGTATTATATATGGTATCCTTGACTTTGACTTTAAGAACTCAGTTTACATGATTCTTGATTTCTAATGGAACCATTAAAAAAAATGATGAATTTTTGCAGCTTTGGACAAGAAATTGAGAAAATTGAAATATTGTAATAATGTGTGAATGCATTCAAAACTTTGACCTTAATTTTATTATATATTTTTAAAAAATAATTAAGAAACAAATCCCGTTAATATGACAAAGTACATGAAAGATTCTGCTTTTTAAAAACACTTTCAAAAATTTTGTTGGGAAATTGTAATTTTGTTGGGAAATTGTGGTTTACGAGCAATACTTGTCTCATATCAAGTATATAAAAAATCGATAATATGCATACAATATTTATATGAAAAGTAATAAAAAACTAGAAACACAAGATATGTTCACCTAGTTTATCGTACAATTGGACTATATATGCCGTCGCTGATAATACAGAATATTCTACTAATATCATAATCTCTGTAATGTGTTATTACAATCAAATCTCATGATCTTCCTCAGAGTCATTCTCTCTATCCATATAAACACACACCACCTATACCTTTGACTCTCCTTATGGATTTCACATGTTTTTTCTGAATAATTTTTCTAACACACAATAATTATGATCATCACTTGATTTATACAGGCATACAAGTTCAAACCTAATCTAAATAGTAAATTCAGAAATAATATTATTTTTTAATCCTACTCCTCAAACAAGAAATTTCAAAAATTTATAAAATTATTTAAATTCTATTTTCACAAAATCTGGGGAGAAACGCGTTTCTCCGTCGCTTCTGGAGAAACGGGGCTTGTTTTGTCGCGCGACATACTTAGCCATAACCGGATATCCTTTCAGAAACACGGATATCCAGAAGCTTTGGAAAAGGATATCCGGAAGCTTTGTAAAGGATATTGAAGCTTTGGAAAGGATAACCAGAAACCGAATATTTTTTCTGGCTATCATGTCCAAAGCTTAGGGATATCCAGTATTGATGTTGCGGATGTCAGAAGCTTTGTAAGAGATATCAGGAAAAAATATTTGATTTCCTGATATCGCTTCCAACTACGGATATCCTTTCGAAAAGCTTCGGATATCCGAAAAAGGCTGATGAAGATATGTCAGAAAGCGGCTTATTATGTCAGCAGCGACAAAACAATGCGTTCTTGAAGCACGGAGAAAGACCGACTCTTCTATTTTTCTTTCTTTTTGATTATGACTCACATTTCCCCATCAACAATTTACATTGATTTCCTCAAATTTAAGAGCATTACTTACTTTTGTAAGAAGTTTCCACAACTATTTTTGCCATATTAATCAAAGTTTCATGTTTTGCCTTACAATTTCTTAGAAACCAAAACCATCCAAATATTTTGTCGGAATATGCACCACCTCCCTCCTCCTATATAAATCTAACATTAAACGTACTCATCATTAATATCACCCTCAAGGCCTTACACCATAATCTTAATTTCCACCCTAACCTTCATCCTATTCTTCTATTTAAACCTTCCCAACTTCTTCCCTATTCTCCAACTTCACTACAACTCTCTCTCTCTCTCTAGATCTCTCTCTCTCTCACACACACACACTGAGAAAAAAAATGGAATTTGTGATGGTTTCGAAGGACACTAGTTGGTGGGTTTTCACACTACCAGCAGTCCTTGGTTCAAAAAATCTCTTAGATTTCCATTTGATATTTCCTCTCATAATTACCTTTCTCTCCTTCTCCATTCTAACATGGGCATTTACCCCCTGCGGTCTAGCATGGAAAAACGGCAGAAACAGAAACGGCACCGTTCCCATCCCTGGACCTCGAGGACTCCCCATTTTCGGCAGCTTGTTTACACTCAGCCGAGGCTTGGCTCATCGCTCTCTAGCTTCCATGGCTTGGAGTACTCATTCAACCCAGCTCATGGCTTTCAGCCTCGGCTCAACTCCGGTAGTCGTATCCTCCGACCCAAACATAGCCAAAGAAATACTCACTTCCCCGCACTTTTCCGACAGACCCATCAAACAATCAGCCAAGAGCCTCATGTTCAGCCGCGCCATTGGCTTTGCTCCAAACGGCGTATACTGGCGCCTCCTAAGAAGAATCTCCTCCACACACCTCTTCTCACCTAGGCGCATAGCAGCACACGAACCCAAACGCCAGCTAGACTGCGCAGACATGTTACAAAACATATCACACGAACAGTCAAATCACGGTTCGGTCTGTTTAAGGAAACATTTACAAGATGCGGCGCTGGCCAACATCATGGGAAGCGTGTTCGGGAAGCGTTACGATACGGCGCACAATAGCAACGAGGAGGCAGAACAACTTAAGGAAATGGTCAAGGAAGGGTTTGACCTGCTGGGAGCATTTAATTGGTCTGATTATCTTCCATGGCTTAATTATATTTATGACCCGTTTCACATAGTTGAGCGCTGCGAAACTCTGGTACCCCGAGTCAGGAAACTCGTTCAAGACACGATTCAACAACACAAACTCAGTGAGTCGAGAAATGATTCGGATAATGCTGATTTTGTTGATGTTTTGCTCTCTCTAGAAGGTGATGAGAAGCTCCAAGAAAATGACATGGTCGCTGTCCTATGGGTATGTTTCTCAAATATAAACATTTACGTATAATCTATATACTACTATATTCTATCCCATAATATATAATTATTGTAATTTTTTTCATTCATCTCAAAATAAATATTTTAACTGTTAAATTTCAAACTAAACACTTTTGAGATGGACACATAATTAGGAAAATAATACTCCCTCCGTCTCGGTTTAAGATTCTTACTTTACTCTTTGATCTGTCACAGTTTAAGGTTATTAGTTGTTTTATTACCTAAAATAGATAATCGAACCCACTTGTTATTATCACAACAAAAACTCCCTACCTATTTTCTCTCTCCTACTTTACTTTTTATACTCACAACATTTACTTTTTCTTAATCTACGTGTTAGTCAAACTAAGAACATTAAATCGAGACGAAGGAAATATCAGTGTAATGTAATGGATGTTGTGAATATGAAAAGTGGAATAAGAAAGAGAAAGTTAAAATAATGGCAATATCTATGTGTATTGCAGTGGCAGACTCATAAATTTTTGTCATCAGGAAAAAAATTGCGCAACAAAAAAAAATTAACTGTATTTTCGTTATTGGGAAAAAAAAATTCTAGTGTATTAAGTATATTTTTTAACCAAAGGAGGCAAATTTCAACAAATTACACTAAACCTCTAAATTTTTGTAAATTTTACAATAGCAAATTTTATTATAAGAAGATAAAATAATAGCAATAGCAATATCTATATCTATGTGTGTATTGTATATTAAATGCATGGCTAGTGGTATTATGAAAGAGTTGACTCAGTGAGTGAATTGGGTTTTGCAGGAAATGATATTCAGAGGGACTGATACGACTGCCTTGTTGACTGAATGGGTTATGGCGGAGTTGGTGTTGCACCCTGAAGTACAAGCCAAGCTTCGTACGGAAATCGACACTGTTGTAGGCGATAAAGGGCACGTGACGGATTTTGACGTGGCAAACAAGTTGCCCTACCTACGAGCCATAGTGAAGGAGACATTGCGTATCCACCCTCCGGGCCCACTCTTGTCTTGGGCCAGGCTGTCCAGTTCGGTCGTCCAGCTCAGCAACGGCATGGTAATACCCTCCAACACGACGGCCATGGTCAACATGTGGGCCATAACCCATGACTCGGACGTGTGGGTGGACCCACTTGAGTTTAAACCCGAGAGGTTTATTGAGGCTGACGTGGATGTTCGGGGTGGGGATTTGAGGTTGGCTCCCTTTGGGGCGGGTCGCAGGGTTTGTCCCGGGAAGAACTTGGGGCTGGTGATGGTGAACCTGTGGGTGGCTAAATTGGTGCAGGAATTTAAGTGGATTGAGGATCGGGCTAACCCGGTTGACTTAAGTGAGGTTTTGAAGCTTTCGTGTGAAATGAAGTATCCTCTTTCCGCTGTGGCTGTCCCAAGGAATGTACCTTTCTAGGTACAAAGGTGTGGAAGCTTTATGTATATGTGAAAGCATACATAATTCTTCCACACGGAGTATAAAACTAGTTGCAGTTTGTATTGTTATTTGTTAAGGACATGTTTTGTTTTTGGTCGGTGAGATGCGAGAATAGTTTATGATTCAGCTATTTGAACTGAAAGAACGAATAAATAACTAATCGGGAAATATCTTCGATTAATACA